>CAUDNR010000957.1:8654-23796 GCA_958430865.1 Entrophospora sp. SA101
TGCGCTATAGATTGGGGGAAAGATGAATTGAAAATTCCTTTCAATGGGAAGGATCACATTATTCCAGTAACTATGCACAAGGTAAAAAATAATCTTGAAGTAAATTGCGCTACCGCATCTCAGAATGATAAGTCTTCGGTATCTGATCAAATTTCTCAAGAGACAGATAGTGATAAGGATGACAATATAACATTGGAGGAATGGCATGCTCCTGTGCGTTTTATCCCAGATTCTGACGATTCATCATTAGCAGAGCAAGTACCAAAGGTGTTAAAAAAAAATGCGTAAATTGCGAGAGGTATGAGAAAGAAATGTATGATGCAACAAAAATTATCACTAATCTTAATACTCTTGTTTATCACTACATTGGATTACCTGGTAAAGAAAATAGAGAGTAGGGTCGCCCTGCTTTGCAATAGAATAGACAAAATTCGGAGATTATAACTCATCAATTTTATATTTCGAATTTGATAAATTTTCCTTGCCTTCTTCTACTGCACGTCTAAAAGAGGCTAATGTATCTGTAGAATATGCAGGCTTTTCATCTATTTTTTCTATTAAGTCTTTGGTGATAATAGGCAAGTTGGATTTTCGAACAGATTTGGATCTCTTTGTTTTTGTTCGTTTACTTGGTTCTTCTGATATATTATAACCCTTTAGGGTTGACTCTTCGGTCCTACATAGCAATGGGACTTTATCTCTATCTAAAGACAGGGATTCTATATGAAGAACATCTGTAGCAGAATTTGATATATTAGCGGAGCTAGTGTCAGTGGCAAAGCCACGAGTCTCCGACTCAAGACACTTAGTATCGTGATTATATGTTTGAGGTATAGGTTGATCCCAAGCAACCCTATTAGCTTCTTCTCTCCAGATTTGATAAATCCGTTTTGATGATGTTCTATATTTTTTTAATAAATCCTTTAAAATTTCATTTCTTGGTTCCAAATCACGGCATTGCATAATATAATCATAATCTGCTGAAGAAAATAAAGGTGTGCCAAATTTTATACGTGGTCTAACCATAATGCTGGAAGTAACTACACAGTAGCTATTTTTATTTGGAAAATACAATATATTAAAATATAAAAAATAATGGAAAAATGTAATATATCGGAAAAATGTAATATATCGAAAAAATGTAATATATCGGAAAAAATATGTAGAATAAAAAAAGAGTTCCCTAATATTCGAAAAAAAATAAAACATATCAAATATATCAAATATATCAAATATATCAAATATTCCTATTGCTTTCAAAATTTTTAATTTTTTAACGAAGCAAGTTTTATTAATATTATGGATATCAATGAAGAATTGCGTTATGGTGTAAAAATTATATCCGAATTAAATGCTTGCAATAAAACATTGCGAGATACTCAATTAAAACAAAATAAGAAGTGGGATCGGGAAAGAAAACAGTGGGACCGGGAAAGAAAGCAATGGGAAAGTGCATTTGATAATGTTAATAGTGATAAACAGAAGTTACATACCCACGCTTCAGAACTTATTGGTGAGACTAAGCGGTTGAAAATTGAAAATACTAACCTTACCTCTGAGAATATTTGTAAAGATCTTTCTCTTGCTGAATCCAAGGCTGAGAATGTTACAAAATCCAAGAAAATCAAATCACTCGAGTTTGTGATCAAGATATTGAAAAGTAAGTTGTCTTCAGCCCAGAAAGATGTGATTTCGATTCAAAACGACTCATCGAAAAAAGAATCCGAGATATTATCCCTCAGGTCTAAAATAGCTGAAGTAGAACATGAGTTAGCTTCAAAGGTCAGTGAACTTGACTGTCTGAAATTGGAGACTATATCAAAACCCGTCGTTGGTGGAGATGTCGAAAAAAATATGCAGAGCGATGAACAAAGTTCCATAACCAAGTCTGACGATATATCTGCAATTAGTGAACCTATCAAAAATCTCAGTCAATATTTTATACGTAAAAAAAATATGGATCAAGTTAGAAAAATCGATGGTAATATCTCGGATCATACTAGACATGATGGGATTACTGAACCATCAAAAGTCGATACTGAGATCAGCTCTAAGATAAATGAGGAAACTAACATTAACGAAATTAGTAAAGATATATTACTTGTTCAAGAGATAAAGAACGTGACACCCCACCTTGCACAGCCGGAAAATCATACTTCCTCTTTGATCGAATCGCATCCTCAGATTTCGGTGGGAGGAATAGAAGCAATCCCTGCTGTGGCAAGAACTTTGATGTCACCGCTATCAGCATATATTTGTCTTATTCTATTAATTATCGCAGTTATATGGTTCGTGGTATTGAGACGCACATGGGGGTTGGAAAGGAAAAATGAGCGGTTACGGGATGCGTGGGCTGGATAATAAGACTATCTATTTGAACTTGGGTATTTTTTATGTATAGAAAATATAATAGTTTTTAATCATGCCTAATATTTGTTGTAGTTGTAAGGAACCATCGTCGCCATTATATACAGATTGTATTGTTACACACTCCTTTATGGTAGTAGGGATGAGATTTCGTGGTGGTCATAAGTTTAAGAAATCAGATACCATCACTCTTGAACCGGAGCCTTCTAATACGTATGATAAGAATGTGATAAAAATTATGGTAGATGGTATCCATAAAGCCTATGTGGCAAAGGACGAGAATGTAAGTATAGGAGATTTGATGAGACGCTACCCTCGTTATCGGGTAAATGCCCATGGAAAAAAAAACTATAACCAATCGGCGTCTTTAAATCTCGAATATCCTTGGATGATTTGTGAGAGATGTCGTGATACACTACAAGCATCGAGGGACTATGACTATAGTTATTGGTGAACCTATTTGAAGTTGGGAGTTATTTATATACGAAAAATATTATTAATAATGTATATGTATCTTAGTAGATTGTGGCAATCTTAGCTAAGAATACTTAACAATATAATAGCACAGCTAGTTTCAAGCTTTTATTTGATACTATTTTTATAACTGTAGGAGAAGGATTGGTGGACTAGATAGATTTTGAAATTTTCATAGAGATTTATTAGATTTATATATTAAATCCGTTTTTAGAAAGATCATCATCATGTTGAAACGTTTTTTGCAATAGTTCAGGTTCTTATTGTGAATATAATAAATTCAATGTTTTTGTAATTTTTTTAATTTTAAAGAAGTGAAAATCAATTATCAATAAAGATTTGCTGGTTGAGATTTATGCTTTTTTATTTATTTACCCAAGTGTGAGATTAGTGATGAGAAGAATTTTGGAAAAGAAGCAACAAAAGCAATTTTAGGAGAATATTTATAAGAAAATTTACAATGAACGATATTATTTTATTTTTGTTATTGTTAAATTGATCTGGATTTTCCCAATAAAAAATCCTCACATATGATTTTTTATATGTGTGCTCAACTATGTTTGTGTTTATACTGATGTGTAACATCCCAATCACCCATCCCTGCATAATCAATCACAACTGTATTAATAGTAATAACATGTTGGACAAATGAACTCGTACAACATTAGATATCAATTCAAACAATTTTTTATTAACAGTAACCAACAAAGTATTTTTTAGTCATGCATCCACGATTGTTGTACGTAATGAGACCTATGCTTGTGGTAAGCAAACAATACTTCATCTTTTGCTTTTCTCATTGTTGAACAAACATTAAACATAGACTATCATTTACAGAAATACCGTCCTTGGTACTTGCAACGTTGGATATCGTCTTCTCTCAATGGTGCAAATCACATAAATAACACGAATGACACAAATGAAACTGTAATATCAATTATGAATGAAATAGACTTATCTCCCCTAACGTCTGAATTTTCTGATCAGCCAAGAAAATTGGAAATAATCTATAAATACTTATTTGCAATTCAAACCAAATCCAGCATACAAAATATAAAATTATTGGAAAAAAAAGAAAGAGAAAAACTCGATATCATGGAAAAAACAAAAGGGGAGAAAGAAAAAGAAAAACTCGAAATCATGGAAAAAAAAGAAAGAGAAAAACTTGATATCATGGAAAAAAAAGAAAGAGAAAAACTTGATATTATGGAAAAAACAAAAGAGGAAAAACTCGATATCATGGAAAAAAAAGAAAGAGAAAAACTTGATATTATGGAAAAAAAAGAAGGAGAAAAACTCGATATTATGGATGAATTGAGAAAAGTTGAGAACACACTTAGGGATCGTACGCAAGAACTTTTACGCTCAAGAAGAATATGTGATATAAGGGGAGCAATGGAGTTTATACGAGCACAGGTAGCAATCTGTATATTTGTCAATATAAACTGTTTTTGCAGTTATTTTAACCACAATGTATTTACTTACGTACTGACAATAGCTCTTGATGAAAACCAATACAATCTTGTTTTCTGAGCCTGCAGACAAAGCTTTAAATAAATTAACAGAAGATCAATTATTTGTGTCATTACTAAAGCGGATGTGTAAACTTAATAGTCTTCGTTATGAAGATGTTCGAAAATGCATCGGTGGACTTTACCACCATTCATCAAAATTGATGCATGGACATAAAAATGACGTTGTCATCGATGCCAGAGATTGGGCACCGAATGAAGTGGCGGCACTTGGTACGATGTTTAATCATTTCAAAATTTCATATTCATATTGTAACGATTCTGGAAATATTGACAATTATCCTTTCACTTTCAACAATCTGAATAAGTTGGTTAATCCTTAGTATCTCATTATATGGATTTCTGTGTAAGTGTTATTTTTAGAATTTTAGTACATTCAAAAAAAATCACGTGCATGTAAAGAATCTTTACACCTATCACTTTGCTAGAAAAAAAAATTCGTAAAGATATAGTTGAATTGAAATATTTGGATTGCTTCATAAACTTCAGTACGAGTAAATCTTTGTTTAGATGTACACATATCTAGTAGATCCCCCATACAAAATGATCATTTGAATCTGTAATTCTGGATCATTCTATTTTTTTGGGGGGGGGGGTTGGAAGGGCCTTTTCTTGATTTTCAAACGTTTCATTAATTACAAGTTTTAATGATGGTTTTTTTGTACCTGAAGGTGTTTCTTGATCTGCACGATGATGATGATAATGATAAGTTTTTTTATTTCGAACCACATATGCTCATGCTAAAAAACACCAAAGAATGGCAGAATACTACCGGAAAAAGCTTGAAAAGCTAGCTCAAGATGGAATTGAGGTAAAAGAGGCCGAGTAAACTATATTTTCAAACACTCGACCCTATAAAAATTTGTCACTAGATAAAAAAAAAATACTAGAGACACTTCTATTATACTTATTGGAACTTTGGGAGCGAAAGAAACTGTTCTCGACTAGTGTCACCAGTGTCACCAGTGTCTCTAGAAAATTTCCCGAAGTTTATACCTTTTTTTTATTTTTCGTTTTTTACACATTTCAATAATTTTGTTGTATTATTTTTGGGCCATTTTATATTTAAAAATATAAACTCTAGTGATTTATTTATTTTTATGAGACAATATTTATTTATATTAATATATGTAAATAAGCTTAGTATAAATGGATCAAATAAAAAATTATTGCACTGTCAAAAATAGGCGAAGATGAAGAGTTGGAGCCAATTGCTTGATTATAATTATTAATTCTTGATTATACATGTAGAGTTAAATGAATTTGAGATCAAAATATTGCATATCAGCCAATTTGATTTTTTGGATCCTTTTTCAAACCTTATATCTTATTGTGTCTCGATGTTAAACTCATTAAACATGATGTGTAAACTGGTCAGTAAAATGATAGTTCTAAACAAATTTATTTGCTCTGTTAAAAAAACTATTTTACTATTCGATAGCATGTCAAACCGATGGGCTTTTGCTAGTATAAAGTATTCATAACATTACGATCATACCATACAGAATTTTGGGGTTCAAACAAAATCAGTGCATATGTCATGCTTGATATCAAATATTACATATGTAGCACTGGTAGAAATGGTAAGATGTGGAGTAAATTGGTTCCTTTAACTAATGTTTTCTAAATATTGGCGGAATAAACCAATTTCCCTTCATTTATCTTTATCAAATTTTTGAAGTATCTTCTTAAGTGGAAAGTGTTGACTTTAAATCCCTCTTAAAGGCATTATTATATTGAATGTTTTCTCCAAATATGTTTGCTCCTAATTTAATGAATATATTTGCAACGATGTGTCCAGATTAGAGATGTTAATTTAATTCCAAAAAATACCAATTTTTTGTTTTGTTTCAAAAAAGAATATGATCAATAAATAGACTCGAATTAAATCCGTTTCGTAACAAAGTGATTTGTTGTCCTGAATTGTGGTCAAGGAATGGATAAATCATTTCCTTGGAGACCTTGTTTAATTTTTATAGAATTTGTTTATTATAATTAACAATGTATTGCATGAACATGTTTGCTGGAATGCGGAAATACATTAACTGTTGCCAGTCACCATATCATGTTCACTGTATAAACTATTTAATAATCTCAAATTTGTTTGTTATAAGCATTATCTGTTGATATGGACAAAAGAAAAAAAAGATTTTTTAAATAACTTTATCATGTCCCAAGACTTTGACCTTTTGAGTAACACATGTTTTATTTGTTTAATCTGTAAAAAACTGTGTTATTGATAAAGCTACAAATAGTTAATTATCAATGTAAATTATGACATGTATTATTTGTGATACACATTTGTGGCTAAGAAAGAAAAAATAATCGGTATATGCCAAGCACATGATTATACTTCATGTCTAGAATCGGGTAAGTCGGGTATATGATTCTCAATCATAGCAATTTGATACACAATTCATCCTGCTTTTTTTGTTGATAATATTCTCTTTTTCGATACTTACTTGCATGATTCCGGCATGCACCATATTTAGAATAAGTTAGCTTACCACAACCATATTCTTTACAAGGAATCCGTGTAGGAGAATTTCGATGAAGTTTACATCCTTCTGGTTGATTACAACCTCGACCACAGACTTTACCAGTTCTAAGAATATAAGGACAACGATAGAGTCCCATATTTATTGTCAATAATAATGATATAGAATAATTAATTTCATTTTGAAGTTTTTCGGGTTAAGTATAATACTTTTAGTTTATAACTATATACTGCATATACAAACAACATACAAATCAATACATGAGTTTGTCTAGTGAAGCAAAAAAACGTCTTCGTGAATCATTACAACAACAGCGCTTAAATCAAAAGTCAGCCGAATATAATGAGGCAAAAAAGCTTCTCACAGGTTTAACGAATCTTGATTATAAACCTAACCATGAAAAATATACGTATCATAAATATTGGCTTAAATCCGATGGAAATGATACTGCACTTTTGGAAGTATACAAACCCGAAGAGCTTTATTCCCAATATATAATTCGAGTGGCAGAAAAGGGGTTTACTATAGTTGATCATCCTTCCAAAGTTTATGGGCTACCCGACACCCACGAATGTATTGATGGAAGTCTACCTCTTCACCCAGTTCTGGACATCGATGCAAGGCAGTACCCCGATCCCATGAATTCTGAACTCCCTTCCTTAGATAGATATAAAATTTCTCGTGAAGATTTATTATCCAGGATCTTAATTGCCTGTGCCGATATTATATATACCGATTTAAAACACCACATAACTTTAAATGATTTTGCCTTAGCTAGTTCGTCTAATGCCAATAAATGTAGCTGGCATATTGTATATCCCCATGCCTGTTTTATTGACTATAGAGATCTTAAAGGTTTTGTGGAAAAAGTTGCTAATAGGATTGGAAAGCCATACTCAGAATTTATTGATATAGGACTCTATAAATCTCGCTTCAGTCTTCGTCTTCTTGGGTCGGCAAAGGGTGATAGAATTAAAAGACCTACAATTTCTTCAGTTAAGAAAGGATATTGTAAGCTAGAAGATTATCTAGTTCAACCTAGGTTTGATGTTTCTGAAATCTGGCCCCGAACCTTTTCTTCTGAAGAGCCAGTAAAACAAGAATCCCAGCCCATCAATGATGAAAATGCTTTGGTTAAAGGAGCTAATTTAGCTATTGCAGAATATGGGTGGCTCCAGATTGGAAGAATCGAGAAAGGGTTTGTTAACTTTCAATCACAATTGGTTAAAGAATGCCCTATATGCGATGTTAAACATGAAAAAGATCAACTTTATGGATTTATTCGAAAAAATGGACATTTTATACTCAAGTGCTATCGCCAAAAACAATATAAACCAGATCACAAGGGCCTTAGTTTTGATAAGGTATCAGACAAAACCGAATCAGAAGTGAAGCCTAAGTGGGGATTAATTGAAAGATTACCAAATGCTGTAAAACATCCACGCCCACTCGTAGAATTATCTGGAAAAAATATCAATGCCAGGGAAATGGAAAATGCACCAGAAGCTTATCCCGATTTCTTGAGTGAGGAACCCACTACATCTCTTATCCGATCACCTGTAATGACAGGAAAAACAAAAGCTTTAAGAATTATTCTCAATTCCTTAGCCAAAGAAGGGAGCAGACTGCCGTGTTTTGTTTGGGTTTCATATCGTAAGACTCTCAGTAATGAGACTAAAGCTAAAGTTGATATACTACAAAATGCAGGATTGCGTGTATGTAATTATCAAGAAGTTGAAGGAGATTTAGCTATATGTAATTGGGATGTTATTATTGTTCAGGCTGAGAGTACACACCGTCTTTCCCTTTTTGGGGGTCGTTCTTATGTAGTTATTTTAGATGAAGTAAATGCTATTATGCGTCAAATGAATAGTGGAGTTCATGCGCGTGAATCGGAAAATGCTATGCAAGATTTGTTGAAGTCAGCTGTTCATGTTCTAGCCATGGATGCTTTTGGAAATGAATCGACTTTAAACTTCTTAAGACAATATCGAGGTGAAGATATACGAGTTTTTGATAATAAGTATCAGCCACATAAAGGTAAGTCTGTAAAAATTCTTTATGATCCAGACAAAGGAGCAGAGGCTATACGTAGAGGTCTTAAGATGCTTGAAGAAGGTAAGCGGGTTGCCTTTTCAGTTACTGCATGCAAAAAAGCTAGAGCTATAGCTATTCAAGCTTCTAAGTTATTAAAACCAGATGGCTCCCACGTTTTATCACGAGTTTATTTTGGTCAAATGGATGGAAAACAGCGTCAAGAAGATTTTGCTGATATCAATGCTACTTGGAGTGCTCTCGATTGTGTGGTTTATACAAGTACTGTGGAAGCTGGTGTTTCCTTTGAGATTTCCAATCATTTTGATGCAGTTATAGGAATAAGCAATATTAATACAGGAGTACATGCTGAAGCTTTTGCACAAATGTTTTATCGAGTACGTGATTGTCCATATCATATTATTTCTCTTTATAATAGTAAAAAAACTGGCATTTTCAAAGAACCGAATCGTGATCTCATTCGCGCTGAACTCTCAGCTTTGAGACCTGGAGATTTACCAACTGCTATAAAAGGACATCGTGAATGGGACAAAATTGCTGATTGTTATATTATTGACTCATCACCAGCAGTTGAAACTTATATTGAGGTTGAATATCAGAAACGCTTATCTGCCAAATATTTTCCTGAAATTCTATGCAGTCTTATTGCTAGTACTGGTGCATCACTTGAATTAATTTCAGCAGAAGATACCGAAAAAGTCAACAGGAATGTAGTTTCTCATACTATTAAGAATGTTGGAAAAAAAATTGAAGGTGCAGATGCAGAATCAATTGCCAGTGCTCCAGATATTAGTCCTGATGAAGCTGAGATTCTTAAACAAAACCTTATGCGTTCTTTTGCTGATAACATGTCTTTACAACGTCATTATTTATGGAGAACATATGCTTCAGGTGATATTGGTGGTAAAGATGATATTCGAGACTGGGGTATGAATAATGATGATTGGGTTAAGCTTTGTGATAATGGTTTCGTAAAAAAATTCAATAGTCCTGAACCTTTACAACATTTTAGGAGGCTGGCATATTTCAGAAGACAAGGTCCAGATGAAGTAAAGGCTTTGGAAAATCTGAAAATCAAAGAAGCAATGCAATGGGAAGAATCACAAGATTCTCTGGATCCAGCCTCAAATGATTTACATAAATTTTATTCGGCAAAACAGTGGGAGGCAGTATGCGATCTTTTCCAATCAATAGGATTCAGTGGTATTGATGATACAGAGATTCTTTCTGGCGATGATGTGGCTAAGACTTTTGAGCAATCATGGGAAAAAATCGTTAAAATTCGAGAAGATGCATTATTACTCTTCGGTTTTAAGACCAGAGCTAAAGGATTGCCCGATCTCAAGGCTACAGTAAAATTGATTAATGCAATAGTAGGAAATTGGTGTGGTTATACCATTAAGAGTGGCGAAACTCGTGTAGGTCCAAGAACTAATCGAGTACGGAAAAAAACATACTGGATTAATCGTGTGCCAGATAATGGAGCTGGTTTTGAAACTATAGAAAGAATAATAGCTATAAAATCAAATGATCCTAATTATCACCCTACAATTCCAGTTCTTCCACCGTACAAGCCAGAATCAATTGATGAAACTCAAGAACTTTTCGATTCTATACCTATTACCACTGATATTACCATTTCAGAAGAAACAAAATTTCAGTATTCTACATTATCTAGTAATGAGATTCATGAAGAGAATTCTTGCAATAATATAGTTGAACAACTCTCAAGTATTACTGAAACTAAGATTGAAATACTTGAATCTTTAGATACTATATCTTTATCTTCAGAATATCTCATCAAAAACGAATCTGATATAGATACCCTTATCTTCCATTTACAACAAAAATATCAAATGTCTCAAGAAAGGTTAAAACAATGGCGAACTAAGATTGCTTTTGAGTTGCAGGATAACCAAAATTACTGGAAAAAAGAGCGTGAGAGTATGAGTGAGGCCGAGTTCTTGGAATACAAGCAAAACTTTGAGGCTAAAATGAAAGTTCCTACTACTCCGCACAAAAAAGAATTGAAAAATAAATCTTTAGCAATCATTGAATATGCGTAATTGTTATAAATGTTTCAGCGAAGCAAGTAAAGGTGCTAAGACATTATCATCTAGTTAAGTAGTAATCTCTGAAGCAGAGAGATTGCTACATTTGGCTAGTTATTTATCTCAGGTAAAGGGATTTTTGTCGCCTCTACAATTAATATAAGAAAAAATTCAAATCAAAAATTATTATCTTAGTACTTGAACCATACAAAGGGGTTTTTGTGCTATCTGAAAACAATATTTGAAAAAAATCCCATAAAAGATACCCAACTTATAAAGACACTTTTGTGTCCGGTCAAGGTATAATTATTATAGACAGGATAGTTGCACTTTGGATAGACACTATTTTAGTTATATAATTCGAAAAAAAATTGGTGTCCACCAAAAGTAAAATTATTACAGATATATATTGGTGTCCGCCAAAAGTAAAATTATTACAGATATATATTGATGTCCGCCAAAAGTAAAATTATTACAGATATATATTGGTGTCCGCCAAAAGTATCAACTATGCAAGAAAGAGTTCTAGGATCGCAAAACATAGTATACTAGCGGTGTCCGCCAAAAGTAAAATTATTACAGATATATATATTATAAAAAATTATGCTTTTGACGGACACAAAATAACTGCTAACAATTCGGCACTACGTGCCTCATCCTCGATTGATATTCGAATGCATTATAACAGTTAACAATTTGGCACTACCTGCCTCATCCTTAATTGATGTTCGAATGAATTATATGAAGCTAACAACTGCTAACAATTCGGCACTACGTGCCTCATCATCGGGTGATATTCGAATGAATTATAACAGTTAGCAATTCGGCACTACGTGCCTCAAACCTGGCATTCGAATTCAAGATACAAGGCCAAAATAAGTATTTCCCTGGAGTGCTACTTATAGATGACCGTCCACACGTGTGGACGATGGACACAAATGCTACATGGCGGATACTGAAATCGCGGAGACAGATTTTTTCGATCAATCGTCATCCAAATGACGTTGAACTCGTGAATCAATCGTAACCCGAATGACTTGAGTTTTGCGATTGAGCCGTCACTCGAATGACTTGAATTTTGCAATCGACCCATCACTCGAATGACTTTGAGTTTTATGACACACCCATCACTCGAATGACTTGAATTTTGCAATCGACCCATCACTCGAATGACTTTGAGTTTTATGACACACCCATCACTCGAATGACTTGAATTTTGAAATCGACCCATCACTCGAATGACTTGAGTTTTATGACACACCCATCACTCAAATGACTTGAATTTTGCAATCGACCCATCACTCGAATGACTTGAGTTTTATGACACACCCCTTATAGTAGATACATAACCTAGCTAAGTAGAAACATAATCTATTAGATTATGTTTCTACTGGTGGAATATGATAATGATTTTTTTTTAAAGAGCAATTATTATTATCATCAGATGATGATGATGTTAATTCAACACAGGATTCAATTGATTGAAACCATTTTTTATCATTTTTTATATCTTCAGTGGTTACACGCTTCTTAACATCTGGTTCAAGTATACGATACATTAAATCTCGACAGCCATGTGGTAATCTTTCAAATGGTTCATACAACCCAGTACTTTTTGCTTCCAAATAATCTAAATAATTCAGATCTGTTGATGATGCCATTCTGAATGGAATACCTTTATACAAATAATATACAATTCCACATACCCATATATCTACTAAACAAGCATCATATTCTTTGGTTTCAAATTGTTCCTGTAATAATAAGAATTATTATTATAAATATATAAAAATAATAATAAATATAAAAATCTTATAAAGATTACTTACAGGAGCAATATATGGTTCAGATCCACATAAACCTTTAAATTTATGGATTGATTCTTCCCAGCATGTCCTAAAAACATAAGATACACCAAAATTTGTAATTTTTAAATTTCCTTTTACATCCAACAATAAATTTTTAGGTTTTATGTCTCTACATAAAAAAAGAATTGTAATTCATAAGTATTTATTTAACACAAATACATGGTAAAATGTTTCAGTCAATCAATTAAATAGATTTTAATAATAAAGGATACCTATGAGCAACTCTCATTGAATGAAGATAATTAACTCCCATTATAAGTTGTTTAAAGCAACAATCTATTTCTAAAATAGTCATATGATCTGCTTTTATTGCAGAGTATAAGCCACCACCAGCTAATGATGTATGACGAAACTTTTGACTTTAGTCATTGACGTGACGAAAGTACTGACTAAAGGTGGTTTCTCACCAAGTGCCATTTTGACGATTTGACGAAAGTAAAAAGTGTTGACAAAAGTAAAAAGTGTTGACAAAAGTAAAAAGTTTTGACAAAAGTAAAAAGTGTTGACAAAAGTAAAAATTGTTGACAAGTAAAAATTGAAATTTTTTTTTGTTTTATATATATATATTTTTTTTTTTTTTTTTTTTGCAAAAGATTGTTAGTTTTATTTTATATATACACTCCCTGGACAAAAGTATTTGATCACGTGTTTACATTAATTAGTAAAAAACCTACATAACAACATCACACGAAATTTATAATATTATGCACCTAGGTTTTAATAAATATATATTCGAAATTTCACGTCGCTAGCTTTCATGTATCAAATTTAATTAAAAATTTTCAAAAAAGTTTTTTTTCATGATCGCCCAAAATTGAAATTATTTATTAAATAAAAATTCAATATCTTGTTGGCCAGCCATTGTTAGAAATACATGCTTCTATTCTTCTTGGCATGCTTTCAATAAGTTTGTTTAATTTTTCGAATGGAATTTGGGTCCATTCTTCTTTCAATACAACTTCCAATTCTGACACATTTTTACAATGACTGCTTCTCTTTTTCAACCGTCTTTCCAACTCATCCCAAAGATGTTCAATAGGGTTGAGATCGGGGGATTGTGAAGACCAATTTGATAATATTTCTATATTGTTTTCTACAATCCAATTTTGAACAGCTTTTGCGGTGTGAACTGGGGCGTTGTCATCTTGGAAATAATAATTTCTATTATTAAATTCATTTTCAACTAAGGGTAACAAATTTTCTCTTAATATTTCAATATAGTCCCAACAATTCATCTTTCCATCCACCTTAACCAAAGGACCCAATCCTTTTCCAGAAAAACACCCCCAAACCATTACCCCACCACCACCGTGTTTTACTGACAGGACAATGTTCTTAATATCATAATGTCTCCCGTTTTCTCTCCAGACAAGACTTGGACCATCATTTCTGAAAACATTAGATCGTGACTCATCACTCCGAATCACAGTATTCCATTTTCTGACACTCCATCTTCTTTTTTCCAAACACCACCTTAATCTCTTTTCTCTTTGTTTTTCAGTCAACAGAGGTTTCACCACAGCAACTTGTGAATAAATTCCAAGCCCATGGAGATTTCTACGAATTGTTTTTGTAGAAATCTCAACACCACTAACTTCGATGAATTTCTCCCGTATCTGGTCAGCAGAAGCACGATTATTATTTTTTACTACTTTTTCTAATTTTTTCTGATCGTCTTTGTCTAAAATTTTGGGTCTTCCACTTCGTGGTGCACTTTTTAGCTCACCAGAATAATGAGTGATTGTATACTGGACAGTGCTATATGGAATTTTCATAATCTTAGAAATTTTTCTTATAGAAGCTCCACTTAAATTAAAACCCAAAATTTTACTTCTTTCAACTACTGTTAATTCCGAATTTTTTACTTTTGTCATCTTAAAAAATTTTAAAGATTATCAATTTTTCATTGATCGCGAATTCAGATGTTATTACTATTTTTTTAACCACTAATTTTCTAGACATGATAGAAACACGAAATTTCATATATTTATTCTTCAAAACAATATCCCTCATTTATGTAAAATTTACAAATTTTTATTATGTAGATTTTTAAAAAACATGAAAATATAGCAAAATGTTTAAATTTTTTATTTGGATTTTAGTTTTTTATTATTAATCTTGATACTTGGAAGCTAGCAACGTGAAATTTCGAATATATATTTATCAAAATCTAGATGCATAATGTTATAAATTTCGTGTGATGTTATTATGTAGGTTTTTTAAACAGGAGAGAACGTCCTATATAAGGAATGGATTTTCACAATTGATTTCAATTTTTTTTATACAGTTTAAAATAC
>CAUDNR010000957.1:29075-42507 GCA_958430865.1 Entrophospora sp. SA101
TTTACTATTCGATAGCATGTCAAACCGATGGGCTTTTGCTAGTATAAAGTATTCATAACATTACGATCATACCATACAGAATTTTGGGGTTCAAACAAAATCAGTGCATATGTCATGCTTGATATCAAATATTACATATGTAGCACTGGTAGAAATGGTAAGATGTGGAGTAAATTGGTTCCTTTAACTAATGTTTTCTAAATATTGGCGGAATAAACCAATTTCCCTTCATTTATCTTTATCAAATTTTTGAAGTATCTTCTTAAGTGGAAAGTGTTGACTTTAAATCCCTCTTAAAGGCATTATTATATTGAATGTTTTCTCCAAATATGTTTGCTCCTAATTTAATGAATATATTTGCAACGATGTGTCCAGATTAGAGATGTTAATTTAATTCCAAAAAATACCAATTTTTTGTTTTGTTTCAAAAAAGAATATGATCAATAAATAGACTCGAATTAAATCCGTTTCGTAACAAAGTGATTTGTTGTCCTGAATTGTGGTCAAGGAATGGATAAATCATTTCCTTGGAGACCTTGTTTAATTTTTATAGAATTTGTTTATTATAATTAACAATGTATTGCATGAACATGTTTGCTGGAATGCGGAAATACATTAACTGTTGCCAGTCACCATATCATGTTCACTGTATAAACTATTTAATAATCTCAAATTTGTTTGTTATAAGCATTATCTGTTGATATGGACAAAAGAAAAAAAAGATTTTTTAAATAACTTTATCATGTCCCAAGACTTTGACCTTTTGAGTAACACATGTTTTATTTGTTTAATCTGTAAAAAACTGTGTTATTGATAAAGCTACAAATAGTTAATTATCAATGTAAATTATGACATGTATTATTTGTGATACACATTTGTGGCTAAGAAAGAAAAAATAATCGGTATATGCCAAGCACATGATTATACTTCATGTCTAGAATCGGGTAAGTCGGGTATATGATTCTCAATCATAGCAATTTGATACACAATTCATCCTGCTTTTTTTGTTGATAATATTCTCTTTTTCGATACTTACTTGCATGATTCCGGCATGCACCATATTTAGAATAAGTTAGCTTACCACAACCATATTCTTTACAAGGAATCCGTGTAGGAGAATTTCGATGAAGTTTACATCCTTCTGGTTGATTACAACCTCGACCACAGACTTTACCAGTTCTAAGAATATAAGGACAACGATAGAGTCCCATATTTATTGTCAATAATAATGATATATATAGAATAATTAATTTCATTTTAAAGTTTTTCGGGTTAAGTATAATACTTTTAATTTACAACCATATACCGTGTATACAAATAAATAAAATGAGTTTATCTAGTGAATCAAAAAAACGTTTATGTAAATCGTTACAACAACAACGTCTAAATCAAAAGTTAGCCGAATATAATGAAGCAAAAATGTTCTTCATAGGTTTAACGGATCTTGATTATAAACCTGCTCATACAGAACATACATTTTATAAATACTGGCTTGCATCCAGTGGAGATACTAATAAAAATGATACTGCACTTTTAGATGCATATCGACCTGAAGAAATTCATTCTCAATATATAATCCGGGTGGCGGGAAAAGGTTATACAGTGATCGATCATCCTAGCAAAGTTTATGGAATACCTAATACTCATGAATGTATTGATGGCAACAGGCCTCTTCGCTTAATAATTGACATTGATGCAAGACAAAAGCCTGACTCTAATAATCCTCAGCTTCCTTCTTTAGATAATGAAAAAATTACCCAAGAAGATTTGATATCTCGAATTTTAGTTGCTTGTGCAGATGCATTAAGCCTTATTCCAGATTGTATGCCTTTCTTAAATTCTTTTGCCGTAGCTAGTTCATCAAATGCTGAGAAATGTAGCTGGCATATCATTTATCCTCGTGCCCAATTCATAGATTATAGAGAACTTAAGGGATTCACAGAAAAAGTTATGGAATTAGTTGGGGAACCTTATTCGAAATTTATTGATATTGGCCTTCCCAAAACACATTTCAATCTTCGACTCCTTGGATCAGCAAAAGAGGGACGCATAAAAAGACCTGCTATCTCTTCCGTAAAAAATGGATTTCAAAAGCTAGAGGATTATCTGGTTCAGCCTAAAGAGAATTATTCTGAAATCCTTCCACGAACCTTTTCAGAAGAAAAGCCAGCAGAAGAGGAATTTAAACCTATTGATGATGATGATGCTTTGGTTAAAGGAGCTAATTTAGCTATTGCAGAATATGGGTGGCTCCAGATTGGAAGAATCGAGAAGGGATTCATCAACTTTCAAGCACAATCGGCTAAAGAATGTCCTATATGTGACGTTAAACATGAAAAAGATCAACTCTACGGATTTATTTGAAAAAATGGTTATTTTATACTCAAGTGCTATCGGTAAAAACAGTACAAGCCAGATCACAAGGGCCTTAGCTTCGGTAAGGTATCAGACAAAGTTGAATCGAAAGAAAAGCCTAAGTGGGGATTAATTGAAAGATTACCCAATGCCATATTAAATCCACGCCCACTTGTCAAATTATCTGGAAAAATCATCAATGTAAAGGAAATGAAAGATGCACCAGAAGCTTACCCCGATTTCTTAAGCGAGAATCTCACTACAACTCTTATTCGCTCACCTGTTGCTAGTGGCAAAACAAAAACACTAAGAGAAATTCTCGATTCCTTAGCCAAAAATGGAGCAAATTTGCCTTGTTTTAACTGGGTTTCATATCGTAAAACTCTTAGCAATGAGACTAAAGCTAAAGTTGAAATATTGCAAAATTCAGGACTCCGTGTATGCCATTATCAGGAAAATGAGGGTGATTTAGCTATACGTGACTGGGATGTTATTATTGTCCAAGTTGAAAGTACCCATCGTCTCAATTTCTATGGAAGACGTTCATACGTAGTTATCCTAGACGAAAATAATGCTATCATGCGTCAAATGTCTAGTGGAGTTCATGCGCGTGAATCTGAAAATGCTATGCGGGATTTATTAAAATCAGCTGTTCATGTTATTTCTATGGACGCATTTGCAAATGAATCAACTTTAAACTTTTTGAGACAATATCGAGGTGGAGATATAAGAATTTTTGATAACGAATATAAGCCACGTAAAGGTGAGACTGTTAAAATTCTTTATGATCCAGATAAAGGATCAGAAGCTACACGTAGGGGTCTTAAGATGCTTCAGGAAGGTAAGCGTGTTGTCTTTTCAATGACCTCCTGCAAAAAGGCTCGAGCATTAGCTAATCAAGCATCTAAGTTGCAAAAAGGGTCTAAATATTTTTAATTTACCAGAGTTACTTGAAAACATATTCAGTTTCTTAGCCGAGAATAAAGCACTCTATCCTACTTTATTCGTCAACCACTTTTGGTATCACTGCGGTGCTCCTATTCTATGGCGACGCATTCAGTTTTTTAACAAGGATTATAAGCAGAGTCGGCGTGCCTTAAATATGTCTCGGGTTCTTACTCGGCGATTGATAAACTTTGAAAGGGTTATGTGTAGAAAAATAAAGCCACTCTATTGTTCAAAGATGGTATATCTCAGGTTAGAAGGTTTAAAAATCTCAGATACATTGATCAGTGCAATTTTACATTCATGCCCAAATATATGCTTTCTCATTCTTGATAAAAGTAAGGGTTTCACTAATATACCAATTATAGAAATTGTGAGATTTTCTCCGAAATTAATACACCTAAGTCTTAATTCATGTAAATGTCTTACTGATCGATGTATCACTGAAATTACTCGCTCATGCTCAAAACTTAGACATCTTGAGCTTGGTGATTGCTCGATTGGTAATGAAGCTATCGAGGAGATAGCTGACAACTGTACTAATTTGAAATATCTTAGTTTGAAGGGATGTAGAAGGATTAGTAATGAAGTGATGAAAAAACTTAATTCAAAAATTAAAATCGAACATCCAGATTATTCAGATGATGAATTCTCCGATTCTGATCTACCTCCACTTGTTCCAGATCCATTAAGGGTATCTCGAAGTGTTATCTTTACCGGTGGACCTAATAGAATGGTTTTAACCAATACATTAACTGTAACAGATCTTATTTCTGCAATTAGAGTATCAACAGAATTGACTGATTCAGAACGAATTAATTTATTAAATAGTCTTGCTCGAGCCATTAATCAATGATTATATCAGAGACACGGGCACTGATTGGCACTAGCCGATTTTTTGACAAAAATTTCATGCAATTGTTGAGGAGAGATATTTGGAAATAATTGTAGTCCCTCACCAGTAAACCAAAATTTCTTTACACCATTATTGATGAATTTCTGTATTAACACACTTGGAACATTTTCTAAGGGACCATGAAATTCTTCAAACTTTCGGAGGTACACTCTCACATTTTTATCGGCTTTTTCTGCCATTTCTTGATTAGTATAACCAACAATACCGATTTTTTCCTGAATTGTTGCTATATCGTCTTCTAAGCATAAAAGCAAATCAAATAATCTAATTGGTTTATCTGAAGAGGCTCTATCCCTTTTAAGTTCTGCTTCTAAAACGGGATTGATATCTATACCAAGTTTCCCCTGTATGGGTATTAAATCCCCCACCAATTCTAACAACAATTCATATGAATCAACAAGTTTTTTCGCTTTCTTGCTCTCCGTCACTGCCGTTTGATTTATATTACTGATAATACCGAGTTTTTTCTGAATAGCTGTTATATCCTTTTTCTTATATAAAAACACCTCGTATAATATTTCACTTGGATCAGTTTTATTATTAGTATTACTCGATATGATTGTTATAATAAAATAAAATATTTCTAAATTACAAGAAAAATAGTCAAGCCTAAAACGAAAAAAGTTAATTGCAATCTTGATCCGGATTTTGATGGACCTATCATTTACATTCTAAAATAATAGTATACATAAATGTGTGTTTTTCTCTGATCAAATGACGTAAAATGATGTCAAGATCGCCCATATAAAAACGTTTACTGAGATCGTCCATAGAAAAAAATAAGCATAATTATAATATTTTTAACCTCCAATACTGAGTTAATTATTCAAATAATAAAAAAAGTTAGTGCAGTCTCATCATCTTGACATGTGTAAAAATATCCAAATGAAAACGAGGGTGTAGATTACGCAAGTTAATTGTTATAATGGATTCTAACTTTATTCCTATTAGATCGATTAATATAATTACAACTCTGAATAATTCATCATTAATTGTTGTTTGAATAAACCTTATTACTAATAAAAATTTCTAGCAGGTTCAAGGACTTTATAATGCTACGCACGGATATATCTTTAAGACAGTTCTATTGGTAAAAAAAACGTGATATGTTTCTTAGTGAGTATTATAAATACGCCTTGAATCCATTTTTCGCCACTCTTTACTTCCTCGCTATAATATTCAAAAGTTTAAAAACAGACTTTAAAACATATTCAAAATAAATAAAATCTAACAAATATTATACATATTCTAATTTTTGATCAAAGGTACGATATTCCAGAATAAAAACATTTATTTACCTAATATTAAACACTGATATTTTTCTTTTTGACATCGTATAATTCCATATATGTTAAATTTTTTTTTTTTCATAGATGTCTCAAATCAATGTTTCGGACATATTACCTTTATTGTCCTTGATCGCCATTCTCATGTGGTTTTCTATTAGTTCTATCAAGAATTATTTTAATGGGGATTTAACCACCCGTGACGCTAATATCTTAAATTTCATCAGGCAACGATTTACCGAAGAAAACATCTTATATGATTCTAAGCTCACTGAAGGACTTGCTAAACTGAACGCCGAACTTAATGCACGTGATGCTAACTTCACTGCGGAGGCGCAGAGAATCTTGTCGTTGATTAATTCTTTTACCACGAGACTTGATGAAATTGAACAAGTTCTTGAACGCTACAATAATCACTTCGGTAGAATTTCATCCGAATTTGATTCAATTAATGAATCTATCGAATCTATCACAACATTCCAAAACCCATTAATCAACGTCATGCAATCATCCAAAGAATCGAACAAGATCAGCAAAGTGAAACGAACCTATCTGAAGATTCTTCCAATTCACACAATTCCTCTATTAATTCTTATTCTCCTAATTCCTCTGCTGAGGAGTTCCTTATGAGCAGGCAAGACCATTTCATATCTATGATCAAGATTAATTGCGCTTCTTTACTTTTACCACATCTACAGTAAAATCTTTATCATCATAGATGATTCAGAGTCGGACCCAGATGAGGATGTAGACTCAGATGCTGTATCATTAAAAATTAACTTTTTTCTTTTAGCCTTACATAGTGTACTATTTTTTTGAGAAATATCTGGATTTGCTATCGAGTTTATAATTTCTTGCCAAATCTCGGGTTTTACTATCTTAAGTAATTGAGGAGAGAAATCGAAATCGTTCTACGTGATACTTGTTCAACGAATTTAGATATTATTTTCAGGGTACTATTGCCAGAGGCAACTGTTTCATAGCTAT
This sequence comes from Entrophospora sp. SA101, assembly GCA_958430865.1. NCBI lineage: Eukaryota > Fungi > Glomeromycota > Glomeromycetes > Entrophosporales > Entrophosporaceae > Entrophospora > Entrophospora sp. SA101. Next base: position 35,565 of record CAUDNR010000957.1, read on the forward strand.
TTTTGACCATTGGATTTAAATTGATTTGTTATTAATATATGGAAAAATATAATTAAATATATTATCACATAAATAATCACAATGAAAATTTTATCTTGCAAAATTAACAAAGTACCTGTTACAGCTATATTAGATTCCGGTGCTAATTGTAATATTATAGGCAAGAGTGTAGCAAAAATAGTAGGCTTGAAAATTGATAATACATCTGGTACAGAGATATACAGTCCCATTAGCGAGCTCAATATATTGGGAATAATTCGTGCAATGGAAATTTCGGTCCTGTCTCAAGATCGGAAATGGGAGCAAGTAAAAGTTACTGATGTTTTCGTTACCAATAAACCCGAACTTGAATCTGTACTGATATTGGGTCAGGCATGGTTCCAGGAAAATGCAATGAAAGTGGACTTCCTAAATAAAACTCTTACATTTCTTGATGGAACTAGTTATGAAGTTAAGTGTAATTGAGAATATCCAGAAATCCATAGTATATACTCCTAAAATTAATTATCTAAGCATTGGTTATTTTTTGATTAAATATATACATTACTTAAGAATGACGCAACTATTATGGAGCAATGACCCAAAGGGTCTAAATATTTTTAATTTACCAGAATTACTAGAACAGATCTTATATTTTTTAGAAATCAATCAATCCCTCTATCCCGCTTTATTCGTCAACCACTTTTGGTATCACTGCGGTGCTCCTATTCTATGGCGTCGCATTGAGTTTTTTACAGAAAAAGATTATCAGAGAGGTCGGCATGGTCGTAAGATGCCTCGAGTTCTTACTCGGCAATTGATAAATTTTAAAAAAGTCATGTGTGGAAAGATAAAGCCAATCTATTGCGCCAAGATGATATATCTCAGATTGGAAGGTTTAAAAATCAAAGATGCGTTGATTAGTGCGATTCTACGCTCATGTCCAGATATACGTATTCTCATTCTTGATCGAAGTGATGGTTTCTCTAACATACCAATTATAGAAATTGCAAGATATTGCCCAAAGCTATTACATCTGAGTCTTAATTCATGTAAATGTCTTACTGATCGATGTATCACTGAAATTGCTCGCTCATGCCCAAAACTTAAACATCTTGAGCTTGGTGATTGCTCGATTAATAATAAAGCTGTTGAGGAAATAGCCTGCAATTGTACTAATTTGAAATATCTTAGTTTGGAGGGATGTAAAGGGATTAGCAAAGAAGTGATGAAAAAACTTAATTCTAAAATTAGTGTGAGCAAGCCTTTGGCTAAAATCAAACATCCGGATTATTCTGATGATGAATTCTCAGATTCTGATCTACCTCCACTTGTTCCAGATCCATTAAGGGTATCTCGAAGCATTATCTTTACCGGTGGACCTAATAGAATGGTTTTAACTAATACAATAATTGTAACAGATCTTATTTCTGCAATTAGAGTATCATCAGCATTGACTGATTCAGATCTGGATTTTGATGGACCTATCATTTACATTCTAAAATAATAGTATACAACTATTTAGTCGCATATAAAAATAATTTTAATGTTATCATAATAAGTGTTTCTTATCTGAAAATGCGTCTGTATGTATTGTTGTTGTATAAAAACGATTAAGCTTTTTTTTGACATCATCCAGGAGATATTTTCTAGAATTTCCGGTGGTATTAAATGTATTCATATTCATAATTTATAATAAATATTGTATATTTTTTTTCTTGCAAGATATAATTTCCGTTCAAGATGCCATCAAAAAAATCTGACAAAGATGATTCGGCAAAGTCTTCCAAGAAAAAAACAGTTCCATCCCGTTTAGCTAAAGAAGATATCACTGCCATAGTATTTGCCGAGCAACTCAAAGCTGGTATAAAAAAAGTCAATGCCCATTACCATATAGGTTCTACAACTATCAAAAAAATATGGGCGTCATCCAATCCTTATGAACATGCCAACTCGATAGGGGAACCCAACTTGCCTGAATGGTATAATAAGAATGTTAAATTCAAGGAGTCTGAAACAACTCCCAACGCCTCTCAAGAAATATTCTTACCTGAGGAAACTAAGCTTCTCATTAAAGAACCCAATATAGTTAAGCAAGATACCAGTGAAAAACAAAAAAAGAAAGAGGCTGAAATAGAGCGGATTGCAAAACGGATCATTAGATCAGAATTGGGTAGGATAATCCAAGCTGAAGACTGAATAAATTCCAGGGTTGTTCTCCATATTTCAAATAATAATGCTTATAATATATATAACCAAAATGTTATTTGTAAATTGCGCAGTCGAAGAAAATTTCCTGTTGAAACATTAATTGATATAGGCGCTAACGCAGATTTAATTACCCAAAAATTTATTAACGAGTTGGGTTTAGTACATCATGTAAATAAAAGCAATAGCCTCGAATTACAAACTCCTGATGGATCATTTTCCGTACTAGGAAAGGTTGAACTGCAAACTAGTTTTAATGTTGATGGGAAGCATAAAAGTATCGATCCCATTGAATTCTTGGTTCTTGGATCAGATTGGCCTGGGCCTGATTTAATGTTAGGAAAACCATGGTTGCAAAAAAATGGTGCAAAGATTGATATGTGTAATAGCCAACTTATCTTACATGATAATTTTGCAATTCCAATTGTGGAGAATAAATAGTGAATCCAAAACTGAACCTGAGACAGACTCTTTCCAATCCAGATCGCCAATAGAGAATAAATCATGATAAATGTGTGTTTTTCTCTGATCAAATGACATAAAATGATGTCAAGATCGCCCATATAAAAACATTTACTGAGATCGTCCATAGAAAAAAATAAGCATAATTATAATATTCTTAACCTCCAATACTGAGTATTAATTATTCAAATAATAAAAAAAGTTAGTGCAGTCTCATCATCTTGACATGTGTAAAAATATCCGAATGAAAATGGGGGTGTAGATTACGCAAGTTAATTGTTATAATGGATTCTAACTTTATTCCTATTAGATCGATTAATATAATTACAACTCTGAATAATTCATCATTAATTGTTGTTTGAATAAACCTTATTACTGAATAAAAATTTCTAGCAGGTTCGAGGACTTTATAATGCTACGCACGGATATATCTTTAAGACAGTTCTATTGGTAAAAAAAACGTGATATGTTTCTTAGTGAGTATTATAAATACGCCTTGAATCCATTTTTTGCCACTCTTTACTTCCTCGCTATAATATTCAAAAGTTTAAAAACAGACTTTAAAACATATTCAAAATAAATAAAATCTAACAAATATTATACATATTCTAATTTTTGATCAAAGGTACGATATTCCAGAATAAAAACATTTATTTACCTAATATTAAACACTGATATTTTTCTTTTTGACATCGTATAATTCCATATATGTTAAATTTTTTTTTTTTCATAGATGTCTCAAATCAATGTTTCGGACATATTACCTTTATTGTCCTTGATCGCCATTCTCATGTGGTTTTCTATTAGTTCTATCAAGAATTATTTTAATGGGGATTTAACCACCCGTGACGCTAATATCTTAAATTTCATCAGGCAACGATTTACCGAAGAAAACATCTTATATGATTCTAAGCTCACTGAAGGACTTGCTAAACTGAACGCCGAACTTAATGCACGTGATGCTAACTTCACTGCGGAGGCGCAGAGAATCTTGTCGTTGATTAATTCTTTTACCACGAGACTTGATGAAATTGAACAAGTTCTTGAACGCTACAATAATCACTTCGGTAGAATTTCATCCGAATTTGATTCAATTAATGAATCTATCGAATCTATCACAACATTCCAAAACCCATTAATCAACGTCATGCAATCATCCAAAGAATCGAACAAGATCAGCAAAGTGAAACGAACCTATCTGAAGATTCTTCCAATTCACACAATTCCTCTATTAATTCTTATTCTCCTAATTCCTCTGCTAGTTCTTCAGGTATGATGGTGAAGCTGGAGTTACCATTACAATTTAAAAAATCGACTAACTTGACTAACTTGACTTTTTTGATCATAGGATCAAAGCCAGCGATCATTTTCAGGAATTACATTAACTATCTGGACTCGCTTTAAACAGATCTTCGATAGGGAAATGGCTCAGAGAAGATATACTTTTGACGAAATGTGTTATTCCGTAGCCATGCGCATTCGTGAACTTGGGGGAGATATTAGGCAATCATTTATATCGTACGACATTTTAATGGGGCTGAGTAAAGATAAAATTTTGATATGTGTAATGCCTGACGCATGCATGTTTATTTGTGCGATTAACCAAATTCGATTAATTACTCATGTACATACTTTTTCTTTGTGAAATCTGCATTCTTTTTTACTTTATCTCTGCATTATTCATTCGATAGATCTAGAGGAAACATGGAAGAAAAAATGTTTAAAAAAGGACAGTATTCGAAATATAAATATTTATTGCTTTGATTTTTATTTCTTGCGCTATCTCGTCATATTAACAAATCTAATATTATTTTTATAATTCAAGTTAACAACGTAAACATGTCAAATTTAGTAACTAAGATTGAAACATTTTTATTATTAGAACCATTAGATATTCTTTGTGGTGCGTCTGCAGTTTACCTAACAATAGAAAACGACACTTTACCTCCTCTCGAGAATGTAAGAGATATAGTAGATCGTGCAGTGAATTCGTCCTTATTAAAAATAGAAGAAAATGAACGAAAAACAAAAGTCTTGGAAGTATTATCTCAAGTTAGTATAAATTATATTTTTATCACATAAACTCGCAATATTTAATGATGACTATGGTAAAATGTAGATAATAGTTTTGGTGTGTCATAGCTGAAGGTCAGGGAATGCCAGCCTGGAAGAGCAATGTCTTCTAGATGTTGAGGGTTTGCTCCTCCCTAACTGTGCGTGACTATTCAACCAAAACGATGATATTTAAATTTCTGAAAATGCACATGTGCGGAGCGTAGTATATGGACAAATTGTAATACAAGATCTGACTTAATGTGCCGGCACTGATTTTTATTGCATTTACCATAGATTTGCAGGTGGATATATTAGCGTTCGGGGTTTGAAAGCATTCAATGTGTTAAATATGGAAAGAGAACTTCCTCTGGATTACACTCGTGAGAAGATTGAAGAGAATATTATTAATTTAAAATACAAGCTTGAGGTAAGTCTTAGATAGTTTAACAGAATGGAGTAATTTTTTTTTTTGTTTGAAATATAACGAAACTTGCGTATTTAGCATCCTAGATCGGAAGTTGATATAAATCTTTACGGTTCGCTCAGGCAAGCTCTCGAAAATATAAATTCTTCAGAACTTACATGGCGGGACCCCGAAGCGAGTATGGTTCTTAGCAATGATTCGGATATAGTAAAAAACTTGCAACCTAGACAGAAGAATGTTTTCTTGGAACCGCGAGAAAATATGAAATGTATTATTCCTGAATCGATCAAAGCAAAATGTAATGAATTTGTGAGTGGCTTTAATAATTCGAATACATTACACGATACGAGAAATATTTTTCACGACAAAAGTTGGAAAGAAAGTGAGAGTAAGTTGATGGAAATTACCGGGCATATTCTTAGTACACTGTAAGTGTTATTTTCTATTCTTAAACGATCATTATTTTAAATATCTTAATATTCCTAATATACTTTTTATTAGTGGTGAGATATGGAGTAACCCTGCATTCATGAGTAGCGTATCACGTAGTGAACAGAGTGAAGGAACATACATTTCGGACATTATAATGCCTTTGCTTCGATCAAGTTTGGGAGACCTTCTCAACGGTAGTATCTGTTTAAGTACAGCAGAACGCCAGAGCATAGCAAGCAAGGCTAGACGAAATGCGGGAGTGGTCAAAGAACGAATGGGGAAAAAACCCGACATCATGGGGTTGTTGAAACAAAATGGAAAAATTATAGAATTGATGTATACTGAGTCTTCACGCATTATTTGCAGTAAATCGAAGAAAGCAGATGATGAGGTGAAATTATGGAGAGAGACTTTGGATGGGGTGAGCTTCATAGACGCATTGTGTAGACCGGCTGGCAATCAATTCGGAGTTGTTGGAATTCAGATCGCTGGTACTACTATGCGATTAAATATCCTTGTGAGAGATCTGGGGGGTATACCAAGATATTTTCATCTCGATCACTCCGAAATTCCGTTATCACCACATATATTGCATACTAAATCTCTTATTCGTTTATTATTGACCTTGAGAAATATCATGATTGTGAATAAGAGCTTACTAATGCATGCGTTAGATCAAGCCATTTCACATCCACCCCGGAATAATTATTCAAGCACAACCATATCTTCGCCGCCATATAATAAATATTAGGTAAGATAGAAAAACGTTATATTTTTTATTTTTTTCTATATCAATAAACTGACCCAGGTGGTCGAGATTTTCATACATATATTTAGTGTAAGCATAAAGTACCGAAAAAAAGCGTAATTATTATTACGCATATCTGACAATTTCCCACTACATGTTGAGAATATCCAAATCAAAATTGTTTACCTCTAAATACCTGCATAGTTCTACATAATCAAAAATTGCTTTTGTATCTTGCGTATTCTTATTTATGATAGTAATGTGATCTTCATCTTTTCTTTGCATATACTTATCCCGGTTTAAAAATTGCATATACTGTTTAGGATTATCGGTGAATTTACATAGAGTCTTTCGTCTGTTATTTCTAGATTTGCCAGACATATTAATATCTTATGTATAATGACGTATTATATCAAGTATTGAGACACATTCATTTTTTTTTCTTGCCAAAGTGATTGGTGTGAACAATTGTTCATGTGCATGTGATTTTGAAAATAAAGCATGGGCATCCACATAATTCTGATCGAGACAAATGGTTACATAGAACCTTGCTTTATTGTATAGTGCAAGACACCTAGTCCCACAACTTTTCATTGTCCTTGTAGATCCTTCTCTAACTCCAAAAATGGAAATGT
>CAUDNR010000957.1:42517-69917 GCA_958430865.1 Entrophospora sp. SA101
TTAAAAGACCTACAATTTCTTCAGTTAAGAAAGGATATCGTAAGCTAGAAGATTATCTAGTTCAACCTAGGTTTGATATTTCTGAAATCTGGCCACGAACCTTCTCTCCAGAGGAGCCAGTAAAACAAGAATTCCAACCCATCGATGATGAAAATGCTTTGGTGAATGGGGCTAATATGGTTATTGAAAAATATGGGTGGCTCCAGATTGGAAGAACTGAGAAAGGATTCGTTAACTTTCAAGCACAATCCGTTAAAGAATGCCCTATATGTGACGTTAAACATGATAAGGATCAACTCTATGGATTCATTCGAAAAAATGGGCGTTTTATACTTAAGTGCTATCGACAAAAACAATATAAGCCAGATCATAAGGGATTAAGCTTTGAAAAGGTATCAGATAAAGTCGAATCGAAAGAAAAGCCTAAGTGGGGATTAATTGAAAGATTACCCAAGGCTGTATCAACTCCACGCCCACTTGTAGAATTATCTGGAAAAATCATTAATGTAAAGGAAATGAAAGATGCACCAGAAGCTTACCCTGATTTCTTAAGCGAGGAACTCACTACAACTCTTATTCGCTCACCTGTTGCTAGTGGCAAAACAAAAACATTAAGAGAAATCCTCGATTCTTTAGCTAAAAGTGGAGTGGATTTACCTTGTTTTAACTGGGTTTCATATCGTAAAACTCTTAGTAATGAAACTAAAAGTAAAATCGAAGTATTACAGAAATCCGGGCTTCGTGTGTGCCATTATCAGGAAAATGAAGGCAATTTAGCTATACGTGACTGGGATGTTATTATTGTTCAGGTCGAAAGTACACATCGTCTTAATTTCCATGGGGGTCGTTCTCATGTAGTTATTTTAGATGAAGCGAATGGTATTATGCGTCAAATGGCAAGTGGAATCCATGCACGAGAATCTGAAAATGCCATGCGGGATTTGTTAAAGTCGGCTGTTCACGTGGTTGCCATGGATGCTTTTGCAAATGAGTCGACTTTAGCCTTCTTAAGACAATACCGAGGTGAAAACATCCAAGTTTTCGATAATAAGTATCAGCCACGTAAAAGTGAGACCGTAAAAATCCTTTATGATTCAAATAAAGGTTCAGAAGCTATACGTAAAGGTCTTGAGATGCTTAAAGAAGGTAAGCGTGTTGTCTTTTCAATGACCTCCTGCAAAAAGGCTCGGGCAATAGCTAATCAAGCATCTAAGTTGCAAAAACCAGACGGTTCATGCGTTTTATCACGAGTTTATTTTAGTCAAATGGATGAAAAACAACGCCAGGATGACTTTGCTGATATTAATGCTACCTGGAGTGGCCTTGATTGTGTAATCTATACAAGTACTGTGGAGTCAGGCATCTCGTTCGAAATTCCTAACTATTTTGATGCAGTTATAGCAATTAGTAATATTAATACAGGAGTACACGCTGAAGCATTTACTCAGATGCTTTATCGAACTCGCGATTGCCCGTATCGTATTGTTTCTCTTTACAATAGTAAAACACATTCTGAGATTTTTAAAGAACCAAATCGTGACCTTATTCGTGCAGAACTTTCAGCCTTAAGACCTGGAGATTTACCAACTGCAATAAAGGGGCGCCGTGAATGGAACAAAATCGCTGACTGTTATATACTTGATTCATCTCCGGCAGTAGAAACCTATATTGAGGTTGAGTATCAGAGACGCTTATCTGCCAAATATTTTCCGGAAATTCTTTGTAGTTTGATTGCTAGTACTGGAGCATCGCTAGAATTAATCGCAGTAGAAGATACCAAATTAGCCAAAGCTTCTCGTACAGAAGTATTTCATACTATTAAGAATACTGAAGAAAGGATCAAAAGTTCTGATGCAGAATTAATAGTCAATGCTCCAGATATCAATCCTAATGAAGCTGAAATGCTTAAGCTAAATCCTGAACGTTCTTTTGCTGATAACATGACCCTGCAACGACATTATTTATGGAGAACATATGCTTCAGGCGATATTGGAGGTAAGGATGATATTCGAAACTGGGGTATGAATAATGATGATTGGATCAAACTTTGTGATGTAGATTTTGTAGAAAAATTCAATAGTCCTGAACCTTTACAACATTTTAGGAGGCTGGCATATTTCAGAAGACAAGGTTCAGATGAAGTAAAGGCTTTGGAAAATCTAAAAATCAAAGAAGCAATGCAATGGGAAGAATCACAAGATTCTATGGATCCGGCCTCAAATGATTTACATAAATTTTATTCGGCAAAACAATGGGAGGCAGTATGTGATCTTTTCCAATCAATAGGATTCAGTGGTATTGATGATACAAAGATTCTTTCTGGCGATAATGTGGCTAAGACTTTTGAGCAATCACTGGAGAAAATCGTTAAAATTCGAGAAGATGCATTACTGCTCTTTGGTTTTAAATCTCGGGCTAAGGGAACTCCCGATCTCAAGGCTACAGTAAAATTGATTAATGCAATAGTAGGAAATTGGTGCGGTTATACCATTAAGAGTGGCGAAACTCGTGTAGGTCCAAGAACTAATCGAGTACGGAAAAAAACATACTGGATTAATCGTGTGCCAGATAATGGAGCTGGTTTTGAAACTCAAGAAGGAATAATGGCTATAAAGTTAAATAATCCTAATTATCACCCTACAATTCCAGTTCTTCCACCGTACAAGCCAGAATCAATTGATGAAACTCAAGAACTTTTCGATTCTATACCTATTACCACTGATATTACCATTTCAGAAGAAACAAAATTTCAGTATTCTACATTATCTAGTAATGAGATTCATGAAGAGAATTCTTGCAATAATATAGTTGAACAACTCTCAAGTATTACTGAAACTAAGATTGAAATACTTGAATCTTTAGATACTATATCTTTATCTTCAGAATATCTCATCAAAAACGAATCTGATATAGATACCCTTATCTTCCATTTACAACAAAAATATCAAATGTCTCAAGAAAGGTTAAAACAATGGCGAACTAAGATTGCTTTTGAGTTGCAGGATAACCAAAATTACTGGAAAAAAGAGCGTGAGAGTATGAGTGAGGCCGAGTTCTTGGAATACAAGCGAAACTTTGAGGCTAAAATGAAAGTTCCTACTACTCCGCACAAAAAAGAATTGAAAAATAAATCTTTAGCAATCATTGAATATGCGTAATTGTTATAAATGTTTCAGCGAAGCAAGTAAAGGTGCTAAGACATTATCATCTAGTTAAGTAGTAATCTCTGAAGCAGAGAGATTGCTACATTTGGCTAGTTATTTATCTCAGGTAAAGGGATTTTTGTCGCCTCTACAATTAATATAAGAAAAAATTCAAATCAAAAATTATTATCTTAGTACTTGAACCATACAAAGGGGTTTTTGTGCTATCTGAAAACAATATTTGAAAAAATCCCATAGAAGATACCCAACTTATAAAGACATTTTTGTGTCCGGTCAAGGTATAATTATTATAGACAGGATAGTTGTACTTTGGATAGACACAAAATGTATACTATTTTAGTTATATAATTCGAAAAAAATTGATGTCCGCCAAAAGTAAAATTATTACAGATATATATTATAAAAAATTGGTGTCCGCCAAAAGTAAAATTATTACAGACATATATATTATAAAAAATTGGTGTCTGCCAAAAGTATTAACTATGCAAGAAAGAGTTCTAGGATCGCAAAACATAGTATACTAGCGGTGTCCGCCAAAAGTAAAATTATTACAGATATATATATTATAAAAATTATGCTTTTGACGGACACAAAATAACTGCTAACAATTCGGCACTACGTGCCTCATCCTCAGGTTACCAAATACGATAACGATTTGGCACTACGTGCCTCATCATTGGATGCTTTGGTATATTACCAGATATGATAACAATTTGGCACTACGTGCCTCATCATCAGATGCTTTGGTATATTACCAGATATGCTAACAATTCGGCACTACGTGCCTCAACTCTGGCCCTAATCAAGGAATTAACCAGAAAGCTAAGGCACTACGTGCCAGGTTCGGGCATAGCCCTCACATCGGGCCCACAAGTGACGATATATGACTAAATGCATCGTCAGATATATTTTTTACCCATGTAGCCTAATAGTAGAAATCGACCACGATAACCAAACCGGTATATGATATGTTGCATACGGAGGTGACGACAAAAATCGGTCACAATCGTTAAGCTACGGTACACCTTGGCGACTCTCAAATGACGTGACAAGTGCAATTTGCACAGCATCAATTGGTAGACTATAACTACCCCGAAAAGTGTGTCGTGATTCATTTTTCTCTCGTCATTTTCGGGATAGTTATAGTCCAACTAATATATGGTATGGTTATAGTCCGAACTAAGTGGGATACTTGTAGTCTATACAGACTACAAGTATCCCACTCGGTTTCGAGACCACCAGATTGCCCCCTTTTTTTAATTAATTATCAGTCGCAGGACATTGCAGATCTACAGGGGTCAAATGTCACTATATATAAAATTAATGATCTTCGTGCATAATTTTATATGTAAAATTGAAGAAAAAAATCACTCTGGCATACACAAACCTACCCGATTTAACCAAGATTGTTACTTGAATTATAAAAAATCAAAATATATGGAAAACCCTTTATTTTGACATATTTTTGCCAGGGTAAACAAATAAGACTCGAAGAAAATCTTAATGTGAAGTTGGTCTACCAGCTCTATAAGTTCTATAATATAATAATAAATTAAGAAATTTGTTCAATCTTTGGACTTGATTTTTTTTTTTACATAATAATAATTAATGCAATAGTAAGTTCTAATTTCAAGCTTTAAATATTTATTTTAGAATTTGTTTATTAATTTTTTTTTTATAATGAAACATTTTTACCTAAATTGACATAATAATATATATATGTCACTTGATGAATTAAAAAGTTGTATCAAGCAATTTATCAATTTGGTGATATTTATTTAATATTTCAATTCGTGTAATGGGCTTCTTTCAAGATGGCTATCAACAAAATGCCAGTTAAAGAAAAGAAAGATTTGTTGATTTTTGATTAAAGTTTCATTAATGATTATTAATGGTTTTAATTGCAAGCTTCATAGATCTTGGTTTTAACATTTCAATCAACTGCTATATAACTATGAATAATTGTTAAAACATCCATCAAGTATAACGATTTAGAATGACTTTTATTTACATATTTAATAGATGATATTAATAATGAGCACAGATTATAGTTGTAAAAACCAAGGTTTGTTTGTTATATTCACTCTCATTAATTCCGATGTATATAAGATCTAAGTGATCGTGTAACAATTTTATATACTAATAAATAATATTAATAATAAGCACAGATTATCCTTATAAAAACCAAGTTTTGTTTTTATATACAAGCTAGCAATAGGCTACTTAACTTTTAAGCATTTCTATTATAGTGTTGCTATGATAGTTTCATTTCATCAATTAATATAATAAATTAATAACCTATAAATAATTATAAATCAGTATCTTACAATTAAAGTCAAAATTTTTCTAACACAACCTTTCAAATAGTTATAAGTGACTTTGTAGGAAACACTTTGGCACGATTGTCGCTGAATTTGTTTTAGTCTGCATACTATATAGTTGGAAGAAAATCTTAAAATAAGTGTGAAGAAAAGAAACGTTTCCGACCTAGCGTATAATAGCCAATATTTAAGCTAGCCTTTTCTTTTAACTGTTGTTAAAAGTCCTAGTCTGGCTCTAAAAATTTTATTATGGTTGAAAATCACTTGCTATATGAAAAATGGAGATTTTTTTTTTGAAATGGACGATAATAATTTTATTCGTGTAACGTTTATATTGAATGACACTTGATCTGCGACTATATACTAATACTATGAAATGAAAATTTGAGACAAATTTTTTTTTTAGATTAATAGACTCCCTTTTAAAGCTAAATTAATGGTGGTGGGTTTTTTAAAATCCAATGTGTGGATCACATAATATTTCAAAATCTTAACTTTTGAGTATAGATTCCGCACTGTATCATTTCAAAACATGTTATTATTATTATAGTCTTGTCAAAAAATTTAATTTTTTTCTAAAAATGATCGTGTTTATTGCTCAAGTCCTAGGAAATAAAATTTTATACGCATGATATTCGGAACCTAAGCTATGAATCTTTTGTATACTTATTATGTCGTTTTTGTGTAATAAAGACATTTAGTGCGTCCGATTCTTCTGTCCAAGCATTGTATATAAATCCAAGAAAGCTTTTTTAACAAGTTTCGACTTTGAAGAAAAACAACCATCTCACGAACTATTAATTGGTGACACATGCATGCACATAATATCTATGACTTATTTTATACATATATTTGAATTATTATTATTTATTATTATTTATATTTGACCCGGGTACCGACCCGTTCGGAACTCATTGTTAAGGCTAATACTAATAATATCAACATATCTAGCGCACTAGATAGTTTTTACTCAAATGAGAAAATAAAGAGGAAAATATCAAGCGATTAAAGTTCAAGTATTGAATTCATTCATTTATAACTATAATGAATTGATCATTGAAAAAAAAAATTTTTCTTTATTGTCATTATAGAAAAAATAGATGCAATCGAAGAGTTCAAAGATATTTGGCCAATTATATTCTCGATTATTCTTCGATTTCTATTACTATTACTATGCAATAACTGAATACAACATTTAAAAAAGATAATATTATTATTATTATTGGATTGTTTAGCGAAGAAAAGATTTTCTTACAACATAATATTAATATTAATATGCCAATTGAATTCGGGCACCAATTGTAAAAGATGGACCCTGTATGAAATTTACTATTTCTGTGTTTATGGGCATGATTTAAATTATATATATAAAGGAAATTTCTAGAAAAGTTGTAACCCCACACATCATATTATATCACATAAATAAATAAATAAAAAGAATAAATTTTTTGTTTTTCATTTCGTTAAAGAAAAACTTTAAATAAAAATTTTAATTTCACTCATTGATCCTTTCCTCATTTCACTTTAATAATACTGACTCTTTACTAACTCCTCCCGTATATCAGATTTATTATACTTCACACATTAAATAATAATATGTATTGGGATGGGGTTTGGTTCATTATAAAACTTTTTCTAACTTGGATCAATCCTTCTTTAGCTTTAACAACATATACCATTACTAGTTCAAGGAATTTTGACAACAACTATAGTAATATTAATAGCAGTGGTAGTAACAATGGTTTAGGCTATTGTTCATCAAATCTCACGATAGACTCTTTATTTTGGACAAAGATACAATGCAAAGGATTTAACAATATTAATACTAGCAGCAGTTTTAATAATATTAGTAGTAGCAATAATGATAGTAATATGGTATTTTTAGTTGTTAATAATGAATCTTCCATAAAAAAATCATCGTCATCATCGTCATTGAATGAGAACGTCAACAACAACAACAACAACAACAACAACAACAACAACAACAACAACAATGATAATATGAAAAACATTCCATTGTTATCATCATCATTATCATCATCGTCATCACCATCACCATCATCACCACAGTCTGCTTCAACTTCTTCATCATCAACATCAAAAATAATAGATAATGTTGGATCTAATACTAAACCAAAATCAACCGCTCGAAAGAATGTCAAAAATAACCAATACCTTGATGATTATCAATATATAGAATCACTAGATGTTGAAGGAGACTTCGGTTCTATATTTGACAACTATAATAGTAATAATGACAATACTGGTAATAATAATAATAATAATAATAATAATATTCATAATAATAATAATAATAATAATAATAATAATAATAATAATAATAATAATAATGACAATGACAATACTGGTGATAATAATATCAATAATAATAATAATGACAATACTGATAATAATAATATCAATAATAATAATAATGTCAATAATAATGGACCATATTATGGTTCTGATATTAGTAAATTAAAAGAAAGGTTCAATTATGCATCATTTGGATGTGGTGCATTGACACTAAAGGCTAATGAGGGGGCAAAACATATCTCAGCAATTATATCAGAGAGTAAAGATAGCTATCTGATCAATCAATGTTCCTCAAATAAATTTGTGATTGTTGAATTGTGCAGTGAGATATTGATTGACACGATATCTTTGGCAAATTATGAATTCTTTTCTTCAACATTCAAAGATTTTAGGGTCTCTATCAGTCAAATGTACCCACCAAAAGATGATTGGATGTTTCTGGGTCAATATCGTGCAAGAAACACAAGAGAAATACAGGTATATATTAGTATTAATAAATAATATTATTATTGATAATAGAAGATTATTACCATGTTTATTAAATTTTTTTTTTCTTAGGTATTTAAAGTAGAACAACCATTAATATTTGTAAAATTTATGCGTATTGAATTTTTAAGTCATTATGGAAGTCAATTTTATTGTCCTGTAAGCTTGCTTCAAGTATATGGTCTTGACGAAAAAGAAAAATGGAAAAAAGAACTAGAAGAGATCTCACAACTTTCTTTGAATCAACTAAATGACACTCAGGAGGACTCTATTAAGAAGTTACTTCCATCATTTGATGATAGTGAAGAAGAATTGGATAAAATTCTACCAAAAATGTTAGGTCGTGAAAATGACAGTAATACACAAATTGATTCCTCTAACAAATACGATAACGATTATAATTATAATAATGGTTCCAATAATGAAGACAGGCAGAGTAATGATGGTGAATTGGTGAACAAAATTAAAACAAAAAAGAAAAATCCTTTAGGATTGAAAAAGAAAAATCCTCATAACAAAAAGTATTTAATAAAGTACAAATCACCATTAAATCATTCTACCATTATTATACTACCAGACAATTCTTTTCTAACAGAAAGAAAATGCTATACAGATAAATCACCCACTCATATATCACATTCTGATTTACTGACTTCGAAAGATATGAATATATTTCCATCAAGAGCGTTACAAAGATTGCGAATTGCTAAAATGAGAAATAATTATCCAAAATATCTTAATTCTACTTTATTTTCACCCTCATCATCTAAATCATCTAAATCATCTTCATCAACATCAACTCCATTATCATCATCACAATCACCATTATCTTCTTCTATTCAAGCTGATTCGACTTCATCGTCTTTACATACACAAATTAAATCATCTACATCGGCATCTCTTCCATCAGCTACAACAACAGCTACCACTAGCAATAGTGCAGTTGTTGCACAATCCAAGTCACCAACACAAAACACTAAGGATGATAATGGTTCACAAATCAATCTACAATTAAATAATGGTAGAACACAGGAAAGTATTTTTAAAACAATTGTGACACGTATATCTGCTCTTGAATTAAATGCCACATTGTCACAACGTTACATGGAAGAGCATAATAGAATACTAAAAGAGGTATTTTCCAAAATTGAAAAGTCACAATCACGTCAACTGAAAGTGATTATGGATCATTTCAATGAGACAATTGGAGAAATAGTAAGTGGTTTATATCATTTTTGTAACTATTAAAAATATATGTGTGTGTGTGTGTGTGTGTAAATATATGTTAATCTTTATTTATTGGTCATTTAAACAGAGAAGAGAGTATGTAGAATTATTAAAAATTACAATCAAAAGTATTGAGAATAAACAAATTAATCAAGAGATGGAATTGAATGAACTTTCTGAAAAACTTGATCGTTTAGCTTCTGAGGTAATCGATTATACAATTATCTACAATTTTTTATTCCAACTCTACGAATTAATCAAAATAATTTTTTTTAGGTTGCATTTATTAAACTACCTGGTCTATTATTTATTTTACTTTTGATTATTTTGATTGGTGTCAGTCAGAACTGGTGTAATTTGAAAAATTCTTTCATGAAAAATCTTCCTATTAAAATACTTTTGAGTGCTTTAATTGAATCAATATCACTGTCACCGCAATTGTCATCTCAATCATCATTAATAATACCAACGGAAACTACAACAGCATTATTTGATGGTGAATCGAAACAATTTAATAATATTGTACAATGTCAAAAGGCAAAAGAAGCAAAAGAAGTAAATGAAGTAAACGAAGAAAAAGGAAAAGAGGAAGGGATAGTAGATGGTGGTGAAATAATGGATGCTAAAAATGGTAATACTAATTTTTTATCTGATGTTACAATTTTTTATATGAAAATTTATTTATTTTTTAAACGAATGAATATATGTATAGAAAATGGCATGAAAGTAGGCGAAAATGAACTTAGACATAGAATTAACAACTGTAGGTTTTCACATCTCAACAATAATCATAGATCAAACCACCATTTGCGCACTTCAAGATATTTACTTAATAGACCAATAAGATCTTCACGTGTATTAGAATAATAATAACACTTTCATTCATTTATTCATCCGTTCATTTAATAGATGATGACCGGTATAGAGTTGATCTTTCATTTTATTGTCGCTGTTTTGTATTTTAAATTTTTTTCTTGATTAGAGAAAAATTATGAATGATTTTTTTTAATTTTAATTTGTAAATATATTTTAAAAAAAAACAATTTATTGTGATCATTTAAGTTTCTTTTTATTAGAAAATTAATGGTATATATTTTTATTTTATTTTTATTAATTTGATTATTTTATTTGAAAGACATTTTGTTATTTATTACTAAGTTTTGATTCAATTTTTCATTGCACTGTTTATTTTTTCTTTTTTTGTAAATAATAATTTTTTTAAAATTAATCATTCAACATTAAAAAAACAGTCTAAAACTTTTCGTTATATATCAGCTAAGACTTTTTGAGAATTAAAATGTAATTAAAAGGTGATTTTTTTTAAAAATGATTGTAAATTTATTTATTTAAATTTTAATATAGAGGGCACGCAATAAGCAGAAAAGTATTATTATACCTCACATAGTAAATGTTGACCTTACCAAATTAAGTCCAAGGGTTCGGATTACCGACTTTTTGGGCCAAAATGAAGTTGAAATTTGAATGTTATATAGACCTCAAGTAGTAATTTATTTTTAAAAAAGAATACAGTAACAATTATCAATATTATCAATAAAGAAATGATAAATATTTTTTCATGGTTTAGGATGTAGGGGATGAGGACAATATATACCATTTGTTTGGATTTTTGACATTTTCATAAATGTACCTGTTGGTAATTTCTCTCTAAGCTCTGTTATCTTCAAAAGACCAACATTGATATTTCTTCCAATTTACCATTTAATATCTTTTTGCTTTATAATATTTGGACATTCATTATCAAAAATAAAATGATAATATTTAATGAATTAGGCACTGACTTGAACATTTTGTTGAAAAATTCTGTCCAACAATAAAAAACACTTCTCTATCTCTATTTTCATTAAAAACAGGTTGAGCAACATTGAAATTTCCTCTAGTTGATTTCTCAACTACATTTTTGATCAGTTCGCCTAAATCATCTACTTGTACTTTTTTTAGTTTAAGTTTAGTTAAGCCACAAAAACCATCTGGACTAAATTTTGTATGACCTGGTACCCATAAATGAATAAATGAATTTTGTATGTTCACCAGTTAAGACTCTCCATGCAAGATAGTGAATTATGGCATTATTTTTATTTTGGCCAGAGCAATCATCTGCATGGATAATTAAGCATCTTTCACCTATACAATATAACCCTTGTTTCGATGGACTCCATTTCAACAGATTTCAATGGGTTTTAAATGAAATTTTCATATAATAATATGCCAGTCACTCCATTGAAATGAGGGTTATATTGTACCTTTTTACTAATAAATTTTTTGATATACTTTAACTAATAGAAAATATTTATTTACTCCAAATAATTGTACCTTATATAATGTTTTAAAGTTTTATTACAATCCAAAGAAAATCAATAAAATTTTACTATTTCATGATAAAATCAAAATATGATCGATAAAAATCATTACCAATTTGCGAACGTTCGCATGCTTTGATGATGTCATAATTTTTGTCAAATTATACTTAATTTGGTAAGATCAACATTTACTATAAAGGGATTCTGATCCTCGGAATATATGTTTTGATTAGTTGCTTCATGTACATATTTTTTTCTTGTAAGTGATTTTCAAACATATTTTCCTTTGCAATTTTTACATACAGTTTTTAACATAAGAAATATCCAATACTTCTACTTGTTTAGTTTGAGGAAATTCGAAAATACACCATGTGCAAAATACTTTGAATTTTTTCCACATGAAGGATGGTCTCTCCACCATTATTAATAATTATAATTATGAACATACTGAGAAGATGCAATTGCATCATGCTTTTTTCTATCTGTTCAGATATTCATAATATTGCTCAGATTATGCTTACTGAGAAATATTTCTCATGGTTGATATTAATAAAGTAGCTTATGGGATAGAGTCTAAAAAGATACTAAGGATACCGGCTGCAACTTTTGATGATGGTTGCTACCATCTTTGCGTCATATAAAAACGATTGCAACCACTGGTTGCAACCACCTTTACAACCATTTTGTTTCCTTTTTTGGATTGCGACATGGAACACTAAAAGATACTACCATCGCCATCACCATCACCATCGTCATTGGTTATGTTGGGAAAAAAACAAAAGGTTGAATATATAGTAGAATTTTCACTAAAACAGAGTAGCACACAAAAGGTTTTTTTTCCTAGATGGATGAATCTTCAGATATTCTTAGGATGTTAAAGCTGGTTGTATATACTTTTGATCAGAACACAATTACACTTGGTTTGACATTCTTATAAATGGCAATGGGCCAGTCAATTTGCCAACCCTGCTTTATTCTAATCTGACAATAAAAAGAGTGTTGAGCCCAACCTTGTAGCTTTACTGGAACTTATAGCAACGGGATCTATCCCAAAGTTAAAGAAACATTTTGAACAAGTTTTCAAGTATGCTGACTGACTTTGCACTCTGGAGAATTCTAGTTGGTCAAAGCTTCTTTAGTTGATTATTTAGTTGATTATTAGTATTAGTATTAGTATTAGTTGACTATTTTAGTTGATTATATTAGTTAACTGGAGTTTTTTTTAACAATTATTATCATTATTAATAAAAAAATAAACTATTTCTAAAATATTTATTTAAAAAAATACATTCTTTGAAATTTTTGGACTAATGGTTGGTTGTTCTTTGTTAGTCATATTATTATTACCTGAATCAGATAACAACCAATCTGAAGGAAGAGATGCGGCAGAAATAAGCTATTTCTGAGCTAACCATGAAAGAATTGGAAATTGATGACACCGATGCTCCTTCACATTGAAATTATTATTATTTCTATTTTGAATGGTAAATTTTTTTGTATAAACGATAAAAATCGTTTTATTTATAATTGGCCAGACAATAATTATTATTTAGTTGTCAATTATTTTAGTTGGCCAATTACTAATTATAATTGTTTAAAATAGTCAACTATTAATTGTTCAACATCTAGGATTCTGTTATGTTAGTTCCACATTGGCCTTTTGACGAGCTACAGGGGAGGGGATTAAATGTTGTGCATGATAAATGAGTTCGCGATCTCAAGATGTGATATAAAAACTGGTAATGATCAAAATTCAGAGCCATTATGCAATATTACTGGTTCATGTGCATTAAAAAACTCTCGTACTACAGATAAGATTAGTAGAGCCAGCTATACTAACTGATGATGTGGAGTTATATTCGCCAGATGAAATTCCTGGGCCTGATAGAAATAAAGTTACTGAACAAATTTTAAAATGAGATCTTACTAAATCTACTGTTATAGCAGAATCTATTGATATATATGATGGCACTCCTCAAAGGATGCAATTGAGGGTTCTACACAAAGTTTAGCTTATTGGTCTAAAAGGAGTTTTATGCTGGCATCATTATTCCTTTGAAATTGAAAACAAAGTTAAATATGAAAAGCTATGACTGATGTCCTGAAAGAACATGTTAATATTTGTTAGGAAAAGAATTCCCACAATCCCAGCCTAAGTTCTTAGAAAGATTACATCTTGGTGATTATAATAAGAAATTGAAAATAGCCTTCGAATTTGATGGCAGGCAACACTATGCCCTCAATCCAATGTTTCATATGAGAGGGCAAATAGGTTTTGGTGAGTAGAGGAAGTATGATAAAAAAAAAAGTGGAATATCTGTAAGGAGCATGATATACACTTCATCAAAATTCCATATGATTTAGATCTCTACCTGAGAATCCAAGACTGTTCCAATTGATAATGGTGTACTTCGAGTTTGATAATGATATTTTTTGGATAAATTCGTCTGGTGAGTACTCTAATTTTTTTATATCTACGATTTGCATTGTTCTAGATTAAATAGCCAGCGTGAATTACATCCCATCAAATGTCTTGTTGATTCAATCGGTTCTTCTCTAAATAATATAAGACTAGCTGTGGCGGATTTTTCAATGTGTATTTTGTCAATTTTATGAACGTGCAATGAGAAGTATGTATCAGTTGCTCTGCATGTACGTCCACCTTCCAATTATCCCGGCTTTAATAAGTATCAAAGAGTAATGAGTGCCCTTTGATAATGTCACCTTATTTTCTCCGATTGGTCTTTTTACATTTGATATATGGTTTGAAGATCACTTCTATCAACTTCATCGTGTTAGCAGGAGGCATATCTGTTAAACATGTCTTTGCATGGTTTATATATACTTAATAATAATCAGGAATTATGTAAGAAGCTAAATATCGAGGCGGATACAAACCTAGAGAACGAGAAAAAAAATCCGCATTCTAATAAATAACTGGAACGATACAATGGAACCATTTCATTTCAAGATACCACGATTATAGCTAATAAAAAAGAGATCCAGGAATTTAAATACCAGCTATCTAATTTGCAAAAACGTCACCAGTCTGCTTTGAAGGATATGGATAAAAAAAAGAGAGTCATACACTTTATAGGGCAACGGCTGGCTACATTTGAAAAGGAAGCGAGCGATTAGGTTAAAAATAGAATCCGAAATCTTACCTCCCGGAAGTATAATGGTTCAATCAATCCCAGCCACCTGGGAACAATGAGTTCGACGATCCTTTTGATACAGTTCAGGACAAATACAGGGATATCGATGGCCACTTTCATGGACTAAATACAATCTTCTCAATTGAACCAAAGTGAAGTACGGTGTAAGAGTTATTTTGAAAGAAAAATTTTATTTGCAAATAAAACATGATAAATACAAAAAAGAAATTTCAAGTATAAACACAACTAATTTAAAAATCATTGATTTTTTTCTACTATTCTATACACTTCACATTCTTCTAATAAATGAATTTTTTTATTATTTTCAAGGTTTAAATTATTCTGGTAAGAATTATTAGTAAAGACATAATAACAATAAGGTTCGTTATTAATACTGTTACATAGTGCCAAATCACAAAAATTTATGCTAGTCTCGTGAAATTTTATATTATCCAAAGTATGTTTAACAGTTTGGCTATTATGATATATTGTGGATTTAGGATTTTTGGCTTTACTTAATATTGAATCATCAAGTTGGTTTCCATTAATCTTAAAAATAAAACTCTCATTTGTTTCAATATAATAACATTGGTTTGGTGACTTTTTATTATTATTCCAACGAACCGGATTATATCCACCCACTAATTCGCCAGTTTCTTTGATTTTCATTAAAACTACAGTTTGTTCAATGTTGTAACATTTCTCTTCGAAAACTGTCCTTGAAAAGCCATCTCGAGATCCACAAAAGATCAACTCAAAATCACATGGAACGTTACTTTCATTATTATTTTGATTAATCCAACCAGAAATCAAAGATTTCATTTTTAAATTTAATAATACATTTCTTCTTTCTCTTGGATTTTTTTGAGGAAGATATCTGGGTTGCCAATTTTCAGTAAAATAATATTGAAGAATTTCTTCATAAATATTTTTATCAAAAATTTTTTTATAAGGTTTGATTTTCTCATAGAAATTTGCTTTAGATATTTCATTGAATCTGATTAATGGAATAATATCAGTCAATATATCTTTCATCTCCTTAAAATCATCTTTATTCCACTCTGAAATATCTTTATTCAATGCTTTATTTTGTCCTATTCCCCATTGAATTACATAATTCCAAATAACCATCTCGTCTAATTTCAGATCATCTCTATCCAACATTGATACAAACAATGACTTTTCAATTGTTGCGATATCATTAGATTCTAAGAATGATACCGGATCGTCACAAATTAATTTATTACAAAAATCTTGAAGTGAGCTAAACAATGGATGTTTTGACAAAACTTTACGAACATAAATTAAGTTTTGGCAAAGCCATTCATTCTTTTCATCGATTAAATAATTTTGCAAATCATCAACTAATTCATTAAATTTTAATTCGCCACATGCTTCAAGAAGTTCTAATACTTCATTTACATCCAGGTTATCAATACTAATAATTCCATTGTACATGTAACTGTTTAAAATTATAAAATAATATTTATATATATATATATATAAAAGAAAAAAAATTTAGATGATATTGTAATAATTCTATTATTTAATTAATTGATTAAATTAACTTACTTTAAAAGTACTTGAAATATTTTTGGAGAAATATTTTCTTGTGTAAATGAAATAACACCGTTATCTGATCGTTTTATATAATTATTTGATAAAGATGCCTTAAAAAATGAAGACCTTGCCTTTAAAATGGCAGAATGAGCTTTAAAAATTTTAAAGTCATCCTTATCCACTCCAACAACTTTGATTTCTACATCATAAAAATCGGTAATGTTCAACAAATTTGTCAAATCGTTTAATAGCTTACTAATATGTTTTAATGGTAGATAATTATTATTCCTGGGGTTCGTGAAGTTGTTAAGTAAGTATGTAATATCTTCTAAGGATGAAAAACTATTATTAGACATTTTGAAGATTTTTTTTTAAAGATCTTAATCATCCATCACTTATTTTTATCATTTATTTATAATTATTTACTATTAATCTGGTTTGAAACCGGTTACAAAAAATACTTGTACAAAAAAACCGAAAACATATTTATATCGTTTTTTTTTATGGAAATAATAGAGCATTTTTATACAAATTCTTATACAAATATTGCAGATATATGCATAATCATTGAAAAATAAACATCTATTTTAGATAATGATAGAAACTTTTAAAGATGAAAAACAATATTAATATATACACATGAATGAATGTTATTATTTATTATCCAGTAATAGTAAGTATGTATCGTTGTGAAAATCTTTCCTAAACTAAAATATTCAAGTCCCCATATTATCACATGTAATGTTGATTTTTTTGAGTCGAAGAAAAAAATTTTTGACGTTTTATTTCTAATCGGTAGTTTAATAAAAAATTTTTTTGCATACATATTTTTCATATGTAAAATTTTGCGAAATTATTAAAACATTGACCAGATACATTTTAGAGGTTAGTGTATGTTAAAAAACTTAAATATTTCTTGAGAAAATATTTTCCTTTTCGAACAAAATAATATGATCTCGCTTTAAAGTATAAAGACCTTGTTTTGAAAATTTTAACAACATCTTCTTTCATCCAACTTTGTTTTCTACATCATAATTGTTTGTTAAATCACTTAATAGCTTACTAATATGTTTTAATGGTAGAGCATCATTATTATTGGAATTTATAGGCCGCCAAGTAAGCATAAGGTATTTTCCAAGAATGAAAACCATGTTGAAGGTATCTTATTTGCGTAATTGTTATTACCATATAAATAGGGATAATCGTGATACATGCGAGTCAGATATACTACTATTATATTCATTCTATTGTAAAAACATGGAATAAAAATAAATGATCTCATGTGGCTTGGAAGTGATTGCATGAATCGCATGAAGCTCGTCGAAATTATTCACCATTTTAATTAATATATCAATTGATTAAGTATGTTTATATCTGTGCGTATAACATTAAATTTCTTTTTCTTTCATGCCTCTTCAAAATTTCATCATTCCTATACCTACGGTGATAACCTACTTTACAACTAGCAAATAATTAACAATGTTTCCGTTGGCTTTATAAAATTCTGTTCAGTCATTGACATTAACTAGATGTATTTAAGGGAAACAAACTGGAATAATGAGTGATGACAAATTGAATTTTTAAAAGGTTCATCTCTTTTCTCTCCAAAAAAAAAAAAAAAATCTGGCTTTATTTTTTTTATTCGATAATGTAATAAAAAAGTCTTGGATAACTAGTTGATGATTGTAAAAACATTCTCGAAGGAATTTATCGATTAAACAATTTTGACAGTGTTTAATAATAGCGCGTAATATTTTCTTGGTATATTAATATTTAGTCCGGCACATAGGTTAGATTTTTTTAGAATTGCTTACTTTCTACATTGTTTCTTTCCTACTTGTCAAGGTTTATTGATATTTATATATTAACATATCACTATAATTATCTACCTCTTACTCACTGCTATTAGTATTATTGTTGATTAAATTTTTTCTCTTAATCAGTAATACATCAGGGAAACTTAGTAACAATTGTTCTATGGATATTCTACACAAAAATTTAATATTGAGAAGAGGCTTCGTGATGTATAAGTTTTATCAAGTAGATATCGGAAGCAAACCATTAATTTAACAATAATTATAGAATTACATCATTTCTATTATCTATGAAATAGATATAAAAATATATTATACAAACTTATTAATTTAACAATAATTATAGAACAACCATCCTGTTTCTATTATCCATACCTAATAACAAGAAAAAATAAATATATTATACAAAACATTAATTTAACAATAATTATATATAGAACGACTATCTTGTTTCTATATCCACACCTAATAACAAGAAAGAAATAAAAAAATATATTATACAAAACTATTGATTTAACAATAATTATAGAACAACCACCTTCTAATAATAAGAAATAGATATACAAAGTAAATATATTATACCAAACTATTAATTTAACAATAATTATAGAATGAATACCTTGTTGTATCCCTCCTTCAGCTTTTCCTTTAGGTAGTCTCATTTATTGTTTTAAAGTTTTAGTTTCTTTACAAAGTGCACATTTGACTTTTTTCACTATTATACCTTGAAAATGTTTTAAAAGATAACAAGTTCGTCCACCCAATTCCCAGTTCTGCTTTATTTTTACTTGTTTTTCTATACTTCAGAGCCTACTCTAACTTCATTGCAAACTACACATCTGCCACATAATACTATATTGGGAATGCTAGTACTAAGTTAAAAAAGTGTTAAAAAATATATCTGTAAAGTTATAGTATGTGTTACATATTGACATGTCCCCACTTTAATTGAACAATAATAGATATGTCCTTTAAATTGACCGTCAAGAGGTGCTATTATAGAAATTGATCGACAGAAAACCATTTGTATTTGCAAATTAATTATTTTAGTTTCATTGGTGTTTTTACTCACGTCAAGCGGTTTTAATTTATTTTACTCACGCCAAGCGGTTTTAATTTATTTTACTCACGTCAAGCGGTTTTAATTTATTTTACTTACGTCAAAGGTTTTTGATTTAGTCAAATCGTTAAAATGGCTTTGGTGAGAAATTATTTTTTAAATCGATACTTTAAGTATTTCGTAATCCGAACTATGCGGGATTAATAAATTTATTTATTTATTTCCCTCGCCATTATTATAATAATATTCGCAAAACCGGTTTTAATCACCTTTTACTTTTCAAATTCCGGAAGAGTAAAGATGTTAGATACTAATTTAGTAATAATTGTCTTGACTAAACTTGACTTAGTCAGTTTAGCCAGCGTTGATTTGGTTACGCGACCGGCCCTGATTCACGATCTCTACGCCCAATCCCAAATATATGATGTAATTTTTTCCAATCGAAGTGTCTTTATTATTAATTTAAAATTTAAAAAAACCCATTATAAAAGAAACATATTTTCAAAACTTTTTATTTATTTATCATTCTTTACAAATAAAAAAAATAAAATCAATCTTTTGAAAATAAAATTACTTTTCAAATATTTCCTTCTCTTTAAAAATTATATTATAAAAAATGTTTAAAAATTTAAAAAACCAAATATTTCTTGTTTTTATCATTCTCATCATCTCATTGCAAGTAAACGCGGGTTTGATTGCGTACGGGTGCTGTCAGACTGCGTGTAACGCGGCGTGGGTAAGCTGCTACGCAGCAGCTGGTCTTGTGGCTGGTAAATATACACAACTTCTAATATTTATTTATTCTGTTTATTGATTATAGTTGCATAGATTGTTATTATTATTATTATTATTATATAGGTGTGTCAGGAGGGTTGCTTTTACCACCTGCTGCGATTGCCTGCAATGTAGCCCAAGGCACATGTATGGCTAGTTGCGCTGTTTGCTTTCTGGCACCAATACCATAAAATTTTTATTTATAATTTTTATTTATAATTGTTTTTTATTTTCTTTTTCCAATGAATCTTGTATATATGCATTACAATTCTTGTTGTAACAACAATAAAGGAAATATTAGTATTAGTAATAGTTATTATAATTGAAAAAAAATGAATATACCGAAAAAATTGGTAATATTTGGAAAAATTTGGCAATTTAAATATATATGGCCTTTTAGTTTTCTTGCGTAAATTGTTTCGTGAAATATTTTAAGAATATGTCGTTTTATCTTTAATTTTGATAATTTATTTAATACACTACTATCCTTGAATCCATGAAAATTCTTCTTGATTTTATTAATGTAACTACCACAAAAATGATATTTATTTACCAGTTACATGCCACCGTACTGTAGTGAACATCATAACTATTTTCGACCCAGCCCATTGTCTCAAAATTTATTTTCAAACCATAAAGTGTTCTTAATCGTTCGCCATCATCTTCAGGAACGCATTTCCATGTATCTTAACAAAATTTTCGATTTCCTCCTCACAATAATCTATACGTTTGTCTTCCTTGATCCAATTATCCAAAGCAAGCAAGAATATTTACAACTACATTGGGTTACAAGAGATAAAAAACGTTTCCATTTTTATAGATAAAAACCATATATTAATATTAAACATTTTCCTATATACAACGCTTTTGTTTTTGTAAGACAGTGAAAAAAACAAAGAAATCAACGCAAAATAGTGAAGCGTATCAGTGCTGTCAAAAAATGTTCAATTTATTGATGAAGATTTTTTTTTCCATAGTTTCTATAATTAATTTGTATGGAGCTAAAAAAATTTTCCCGTATGTTTTCTTTCAACTATTACGATACAATTATATAAATAATTGTTCTTTGATTATTATTATTATATTACATTTCATAAATGAAAAAGATCAAACCGTGTTCGAATTGTCTTTGGTGTCTGAGTTTGAAACAAATGGTGGTATGTCAACATTGACATGTAGGAGTTGGTTGTGTTAAATTGATGTTTTTGTTTAACTACGCGTAATAGTAAATACACAGTAATATTAATAATGGAATAAAATGCGCATTAAAAACGTAATGATTATATATGAGAAAATTGCTTGTTACATGTTATCCAAAGCCTTGGTTTGAGAACAAATTTTCGACTTGATAAACCCATATTAAATAAAACCTAAAACCATTCATTGGTAAAGGCTTATTTAGCCTGATCCTGTTATCCAAAGCCTTGGTTTGAGAACAAATTTTCGACTTGATAAACCCATATTAAATAAAACCTAAAACCATTCATTGGTAAAGGCTTATTTAGCCTGATCCGTTCAATTTATCAATTATTTCTCTCTCCCGCATAATAATGATTATAATAACAATAATACAATAACAACAATAACAGTAATAATTGTCATAAACATCAATAAATACGAATCAATAAATATTAAATACATTTTCAAAATTTACTTTATTACTCATAGTATCATTATACTTGTTACAAATTCATGTTTCTCGGGATTATGAAATAACATAAAAACCTACCAAACGATGGCCACCAGCCACTAAAAGACAATTCTTTTCGATAAACTGGAAGAACGTCAAAGAAACCAGTAATAAGTAAAGAAAACGGATAATCGAACAAAAATTTGTAAACAGAAGAAAGGGAAGATTTAAAAATTCATAAATTAATGTTAGGATCAATCCGGTGATCAAAGAAATGGGTATTAAAAGGAATTCAAAAGGGTATCGGTCCACAGTTCTTCTTTTACTGAGAGAAAGAGAGACTGACAAGAGAAAAGCAAGGCCAAGAGGATCGAAAGAAATACAAAAACAAAATTTATATAAAAAGAAACGATGATGAAAAATGTGAACGATATAACAATATGACAATATGATGTAAAAACTTAGCGAATTTCTAAGAAAAGCCCATAGAAAATTTTACTTTAAACTGAAAGAAAATTAACAAAAGAAGTTCCAACTAAAGAAATAAGTACATAAAAATGTTAATAAAATGAAAGTAAAGGAAAATGACAACAAAATCATAATAAAATAATCGCGAGAACATTTCAAAATTAAAGGAAAGAAGGAAAATATTGATAACAAATTTCACGAGGAAATAAAAAATAAAAATAAACAATATTCAATAAATATCATATGTATATACATTAATAAAATGGTGCTTTCTAAAAGATCTGCTTTTTTTTAAAAAAATATATCTCTATATATGGGTACAGTCAGAATTAACTTGTTAAGACGATGTTTGATAAAACGAATATACATGATAAATCGATTTGATTACTTCGGTTTAAAGAGTTCTGACTGTATTAGGAGATTTAGAGAGTTTAAGACAGATTAACACCATTATCAATCCCCTTCTTCAATGGTAAAATTAACTGTTAAGGGCGTGTAGATTTTTAATTATTACACGGGCAGTGAGTGAGTGAGTGAGTGAGTGAGTGAGTGAGTTGTATTCCAAAGGATTAATTGTCCTCGTGGCTCAAATAGTAGGCTTTATGTCAATCCCAGATGAGAGAGATATGCGATTGGATGATCTAATAATATTTAGTGTTAAATTGGTTTCACAACTTTATTTATGAACGCCCAAATAAAAAGATTTAAAATGAATTCAATAGTTGAAAAATATTTCAATGAAAATGAAAGATTATTAAATACTGAAGATTTTTATGATGTAAAAATATATGTTGGCATAGAACCAAATATCAAAGAAGTTCATGCACATGCATCAATCATATCAGCTCATTGTTCATTTTTTGGCAATGCATTAAATGATACAACAAAAGAAAACGGATATTATATTATTAAAAAAATTAATATTAGTGAAAAATGTTTCAAACCTATTCTCAAGTAAGTTTAAATAAATCTATTACTTATTATTATTGAATATATATTTATATAATAATAATAATTTATTTAGATTTTTATACACATGTAAAATTGAATTTAAAAATTATTCTGGAGTTGAAGTATTAGAACTATTAATTGCTGCAGGTCAACTTGGTATTGAATCACTTTGTGAATATGTAATGAAATACTTTATCGAAAATCATAAAGATTACATAAATGAAAATCCAGTCAAAATTCTACAATTGATTTATGCCAATGAAAATTTTAAGGAATTGAAAAATATTTATTTAGAAAATTTTTGTGAATATAGCAAAAAATTATTTAAATCAAGTGAATTTAAATCATTGGAAAAACCAATTCTATTAGAAATTCTCAAAAGAGATGATTGTAATGTTGATGAGATAGTTATTTGGGAAAACATTCTTAAATGGGGATTGGCAAAACATCCAGAGATCAATAATATTGATGTTGAAGATTGGCCATCACAAAATTTTGTTAATTTAGGCAATACATTAAAAGATTTTTTTTCTCTAATAAGATTTCAGGATATTTCTAAAGATGATTTTTTTAATAAAGTTGAATCATATCAAATGCTTTTTCCTAAGACTTTACGGAAACCCCTTCTACATTATTATTTATTTCCTGATAGACATCAAACTTTAGATTTACTACCATCAAGAAATCCTAAAGTTGAATTATTAAACTCAACACTTGAATCATTGACAATCAATCAAAATCTTACTTTGCTTTTTGCAAGTTGGATTGATAAAAAAAATCCACCATATAGTTCATTCAAGCAAGTCAAATATGAATTCAAACTTCTATATCAAAGTAGTAGAGATGGTTTAAGAGCAGACATATTTCATCAAAAATGTGATAACATCAACAAAACCCTTGTAGTTGGTAAAGTAAAAAATTCAGAGCAAATAGTTGGTGGTTATAATCCACTTGATTGGAATGGAGGAAGTGGATATTGGATACCTAAGAATACTACAGAAAGTTTTATATTTAACATAAGTAATAGAAATGATATTAATTCTGCTCAATTTAGTTATGTCATTAATAATGATTATAAACATGCAGTTGGGGTTCATTCTGGTGGTTTACCTAGATTTGGTGGTTCTAATAGTGATGGTGTTAAGAGTGACATTTATTTTGGTATAAATATGATTTACAGTATATCATATACTTATAATAACATCAAGATAGTAAATCAAAGCCAATTTAATGAATTGGAAATTTTTCAAATAATTGATAAAAAATAAAATAATAAATACAATGTTAAATTAATTTGTTAAATTTTTATTTTATATTATGATTAATAAATATATAATTCAGAGATGATTTAATTTCATTCCAAAATTTTACTATGCAAGGTGGTATGATCTCTAATCTAAGCATGTATAGTGGCATGGCATTAACTCAAAATTAGCTTTTTTTCTTTTTTCCACATCATGGTTCTTTCGTATTGAAAAGCCATATAATCTTAATAATAAATTTATGGTATTTTGGTTAACCCACTTTTATAAGGACTAATTGCATCTCCATAATTGGATGCTTTTATTTCTTTTGAACACTAGGATCTGTAAAATTGGAAAAACGTCAACCTATTATGTCATTGAAACTTAGAAATTACACTATAATACAAAAAATTAAAATTTATTATTACATTTGGAAATTACTTTACACAATCAACCTGATTAAATTGGTGCTTTTTTTATCAGTATGATGTAAATATACTTTAAGAATTGTCAGAATCTTTTGAAGTTGCAGTACCTTCAGTGATTCCTGTATATTTTTTTATTATTTCTTTTTGTTGAGGTGTAAGAGCCATATTAAATTCAAATAAAAATTTTATTTAAGAAATAATTCCACCAAATTCCTCCAACTTATAAATTTACTTTCAAATTGACATATTGATCACCTTGGAAATTGCCATTGTTTATGCCACGTTTTTAATACAATATGTTGATCAGATTGTAAAGCCTCGGGAACTTTTAATTCAACATTGCCATCTATCATAGACATTACTATATAACCATCTATAATTGCTCGATATAATGGTATTCTTTGTTGACAATAATATTTGCACTTTGTCTCTTAAATATATTGTGTGGAGTAATTTTACAAATAAATTTCCAGGTGTTTCTTGACTATCATAAGGTGCATCACCTTGTCTAATCGATTTGATTTTTGTTCATCTTCAATACCTATAATTTATCGAGACAAATACAAATAACTAATTAGTTGGTTTAATTAATTAATTAATCAATAAGAAATATTTAATTGAAAAAATTTGAATATAATACCAGCAGAAATGTTATCCAAAGCCTTGGTTTGAGAACAAATTTTCGACTTGATAAACCCATATTAAATAAAACCTAAAACCATTCATTGGTAAAGGCTTATTTAGCCTGATCCGTTCAATTTATCAATTATTTCTCTCTCCCGCATAATAATGATTATAATAACAATAATACAATAACAACAATAACAGTAATAATTGTCATAAACATCAATAAATACGAATCAATAAATATTAAATACATTTTCAAAATTTACTTTATTACTCATAGTATCATTATACTTGTTACAAATTCATGTTATCCAAAGCCTTGGTTTGAGAACAAATTTTCGACTTGATAAACCCATATTAAATAAAACCTAAAACCATTCATTGGTAAAGGCTTATTTAGCCTGATCCGTTCAATTTATCAATTATTTCTCTCTCCCGCATAATAATGATTATAATAACAATAATACAATAACAACAATAACAGTAATAATTGTCATAAACATCAATAAATACGAATCAATAAATATTAAATACATTTTCAAAATTTACTTTATTACTCATAGTATCATTATACTTGTTACAAATTCATGTTTCTCGGGATTATGAAATAACATAAAAACCTACCAAACGATGGCCACCAGCCACTAAAAGACAATTCTTTTCGATAAACTGGAAGAACGTCAAAGAAACCAGTAATAAGTAAAGAAAACGGATAATCGAACAAAAATTTGTAAACAGAAGAAAGGGAAGATTTAAAAATTCATAAATTAATGTTAGGATCAATCCGGTGATCAAAGAAATGGGTATTAAAAGGAATTCAAAAGGGTATCGGTCCACAGTTCTTCTTTTACTGAGAGAAAAGAGAACCGACAAGAGAAAAGCAAGGAAGGATCAACTCTAGACCAAGAGGATCGAAAGAAATACAAAAACAAAATTTATATAAAAAAGAAACGATGAAAAATGTAAACGATATAATAATATAACAATATAACAATAAAAAAAGTAAAAACTTAGCGAATTTCCAAGAAAAGCCCAAAAGTCCCAACTAAAGAAATAAGTACATAAAAATGTTAATAAAATGAAAATAAAGAAAATGACAACAAAATAATAATAAAATAATCCCGAGAACATTTTAAAATTAAAGGAAAGAATAAGGAAAAAAAATTTGACAACAAATTTCATGAGGAAAAAAAAAATAACAACATTTCAATAAATATCAATGTATAGTATATATATATTAATAAAATGGTACTTTCTAGAAAGATCTGCTTTTTTTTTTTTTAATATAGAACTAACTTGTTAAGACGATGTTTGATAAAACGAATATATACACGATTACTAGTTCTGATTGTATTAGGAGAGGTTTAGAGAGATTAGCACTATTATTCCCTTCTTTGATGGTAAAATTAACTGTTAAGGTCGTGTAGATTTTTAATTATTATTATATGGACAGTGAGTGACTGTGTCCCAAAGGATTAATTGTCCTCGTAGTTCAAATAGTAGGTTTAATCTTTTTGTCAATCCCAAATGAGGAAAACATAAGCAACTATGATCTCATTAATACATCAATATTTAGTGTTAAAAATATATAGACAAATTGGTTTCACAACTTTATTATGAACACCTAAATAAAAAAAATTCAATAATTGAGTTGAAAAATATTTTAACTAAAATGAAAGATTATTAAACATTGAAGATTTTATGATGTAAAAAATTTGTTTATTGTATCTTCTCATTGTCCATTTTTAGCAATGCATTAAATGATCAACAAAAGATAAGTTACGGTGCAGATCATCTATAATCATTAATTGCTTATAGTAACAATTGGTCAACTTCAAAATACTAAAACAAAAAAAA
>CAUDNR010000957.1:73422-103178 GCA_958430865.1 Entrophospora sp. SA101
AGTAGTAGTAGTAGTAGTAGTAGTAGTAGTAGTAGTAGTAGTAGTAGTAGTAGTAGTAGTAGTAGTAGTAGTAGTAGTAGGTGTAGTAGTAGTAGAAGGTGTATGGTTGGCTCGGTCTAAAGACCTCCTATTTCTGCGCCACGTGGCCAAATTTCAAAAATAGCAATTCTGTAATTTGTTCAAAAATGCAATAAAAATTTTTGAAAATAGGACTTCACGTGATTTTGGGTTTAAAAATTTATTTCGTACTGCCAAATTTAGATATGATGGTCGTGTATTAGTCTAAATTTAGAAATGATTTTTGTAGTTCGGTCTAAATTTAGTAATGATCCTAGTGGCCAAATTTCTCGTGAACATAGTAAAGTACATGTTCTAAAAAAGAATAGAACTCTACAACAAATGATTTTTTTGAGAATATCTCATTATTACATTAAAACTAAAGACCTATTCTATCAACTAATAACGTTATTTTTTTAAAAGATAGGACAGAAAGTGACTTCTATACTTTTAAAATTTATGCAAAACTTAGGAGGTCTTTAGACCGAGCCAACTATAGGATGGAACCCATATGTCAGTGCAGCATGGTGGACATTCATTTGTTCCACAAAATCATAAAATGTTACACAGAAAAATTCATTTAATTTTGTTGAAATGCATACAACGTGTTTTTTAAAGATTGATCAAGATTTAAATCCCCTTTTAAAATTAATTCTTCAGACCCCTCCAAATTAATATTATCTTCATTACCTATAGTATTTTCATCCTCCTCTTCATCTTCTTCATCTAATATGGATGTGTTTGTCTAAACTTTCTAATCTATTATTATATAAATTTCCTAAATACTCAATGCCATTCAATAAATAATCAAGACAATGTTGACATTTAAACTGTAGATTTTGAAGACATTGATAATGATATTCATGGCCACAAATTAATATGCAATTATCAATACCTGATGTAGATGTACCAGTATTTGACATATATAGAGCTATTTGATTTTTGACTGAACTGACATGCTTTTTCTAAGGCTAGCTATTTGGTAACAGAGAACCATTACTTTTCTTTTTAGGCTTATTTCTGTAAGGTAATTTTTTGAAGAAGGGTTCATGCTTTGATATAGCATATCAAAAAAGCCTTTTAACAAAGGATCTCTTTCTTCAATCATTTTTACAAATTCCTCAGGATCATTAATAATTACATTTTTCTCACAATGTTGATACTTGTATAAAACAGAAGAAAGTCTTTTTATTTGGTCGTTAAAAAATCAGAAAATTGAATGCCATCTAAAAATTAATTTATTTAATTTAATATATGTACCTTTAATATGTTGATTTGATGGTCTAGTAATCTTTTCTAATTCTGCTTTTAATTCTATAATTTGATTTTGTAAACTAGTATTTGCTTCTACTTCCATTTCAATTGGTTTTCTTATTTTATATGGTGCATCTTCAGATTTTTTTTTTATATCTATTATGTCTATCATATGCTATATGAGAATTATAGCATTTAGAACATATTCTTTCACCTATATTTAATTAATAACCTACTAGTTCAGCTTTTTCTTTTCCTTGTTCTGAAATATTTTGCCATTTAGAGTCATCTTTTTCTATTTTGCAAACAGAACAAAAACCAATGGGCATTTTAGTAATGACTTGTAAATCAAGAAATAAAAATTGTTACTTCGAATGGATCCGAGTGGATCCAGGAATATTGAAGTGAAAGAGTATACTTGTAAAATTTGAAAGGTTGTTATTTAGTGTACTTGTGCCCATCTCATAAGTGTAACCCATCGTTTATTCTAAAACAATTGAAAAATGATTGACATAATATAAATAATATAAAAGGAATGTCCACCATGCTTGTCAATGCTCTTATACTTTGAACAATAATACAATCCCATTGTTAATTGGTAGATCTGTTTTTTTGAAAAAAACAAATATTAATATGATTTTATATACAATAAGTTATTCGTAGTAATATTATTCATTATCTACTACTATTAAATATGTTATGCTTCCCCATTATCTGTTTTTTGAAGTTACGCATTTTCTTTTAGTTAATGAATAGATGAATGAAAGAGTGAGTGAAATAAAATTAACCAACATTTCTTAAAGATCCATATGCTGTTTGCTCATAAGTCAACTGTTATTAATTATACTGTCTTTGATTAGCACCTATTTTTTAATGATACTTTATGTGATGTATTCTGCAGAAGTCTGAAATCTTCAAAAACATTTACCAAATAAAATAATTTCTTTTTGTAGTCCTTTTATACAGTGATGATAATAAATAGGAATAATTGCCATTTTCTTAAGTCATGTACTAGTAGCTATAGTAGTAGTAATATAGATTATTAAATATAATTATTGTAATTTATATTATCTTGTTAAAGGAAATAAGCCTTATTTATAATTTTACAAATAGTTAAAATCCCTTAACAATAATATTAATATTAATATAGAATTTGTTGCATCAAACTGTGAATTAATATTTTATAAAACGAATAAAATGAATGAACCGAATAAAACGATTAAAACGATTAAAACGAATAAAACGATTAAACCGAATAAAACGAATAAAACGAGTAAAACGAATAAAACGAATAAAACGAATAAAACCGAATAAAACCAGTAAAACGAATAAACCGAATAAACCGAATAATTCGAATAAAACGAATAAAACGAATAAAACGAATAAAACGAATAAAACGAATAAAACGAATAAAATGGACAATTCGATAAAACTAAACGAATAATTCAAATGAAGAATTTGTATTAATATTATTAAAAATGTGCAACTGGAAAATGGCCTATTTCCAAAAATTTTTATTGGACATTCTAAAATTTATCAATTTTATAATAGGATACCTTGTTTGACGCTAATACCCTTGTTGTGTAATTTAATCAAATAAATCATTAGTTCAGTCATCTACATTCATTTATCAGTCAGAAGTGAAATTGGATTGTCAATTCTTTAGATGCAAAAAGAATAATTTCATTATTTGTATTTTAAATTCAAGTATGTTTTAAGGTTATATAAAGTAAATTGCAAAATCAAGAAAATAAGTATATTTTGAGAATCATTAAAATTCAGAGGTATATATTTTAAGTATATAATTAGGATATTTCTATTACTGTAAAAAATAAGAATATTTTAATTGTAAAATAAGTACAGTCAGACTCTCTATAATCATATAGTCGGGCCAGTGATTATAGCTAAGATCCCTCCTAATATAGTCACAACGAATTTAGGTGGACAGTCCCGCACATTTGTTATGACTGTAGGATTTTGTGCGCAGTCATTCAACTTTTTTCTATTTTTAAATTGAGTTTCACAACATAAAAAAGATCATGATTGATTTGCCACAACTATGCTAGCATCTCTATTCTCTTCAACTACTGAAAATTTAGGAGCTTGGTTATCAGCCTTAATCTAACACCATCAAGGAATGCTCCTCTTTTCTCTTGATGGAATTATATGTTTTGTCTTTTTTGATCTAAATTTCAATGTATAATTATTCGATATGCTGCTACATGTATTAGATTAGAGTCATCCCATTGACTTGAGCACTGTGATTCATTAATATTTGTTAAGGACTAAGGTTTCCGGTCCAAACTGTTTTATCAAAGCCCAAACTAGTTTGGGCAATTTGGGCTTCTCAGTATTTTTTATAACATGAACATTAAAAAACTACATATTTTAACTTAAACAACTTTAAAGTAATTTCGCCCAATTTCGGCTAATAACAAAAAATATTTTGGGCTTATAAAAAAGTTATTTTTGCCCAAAGTGTTTCGGCAATTTCAGCTACTAATTGAAAGAGTTTCGGCCGGAAACCTTATTAAGGACAACCAACACCAGTTTGTGAGCTCTTGAGTGAATTCATCCCAGGATTGTCTACATCTTCTTACATTTGTACAAGAAGTTGGCTGTGATGATGAGTCACAGTCAACAGAGGAAGATTACACATAATTTTAAAATTAATAAAAAGCAATTGAAGTAAAAGAATTTAATTTTATTTATTTTTTTTGTAATAAATAAAAACCAGTTTACTATTGTTAAATGCGCAGCGAGTTTTATTTCTTGGCTTGGGAAACAATGTCACTGTTTAATCCCATATAAAAATTATGATATATTTAAACAATTTCGGTGAAACCAGCATAGTGGAAATTTGAAATGTTACATCAATTTTTTATATTGTGCGATGTAACCTTACAATACACGGCAAACATTCTGGCAATAAAAAGTAAGTGATAAATTGGATTTGAATTTGATCTCCAATTTAGAGGTAACAACTATATACTGGTAAAGTTTCAGGAGCAACGGGTTCTATATAACATTTCGTGTAATAACAAACTTCCACTATGCTGGTGAGACCTTTTTTCAGAAAACCCCTACTCCTACTTTCTACTATATAATTGTTTATATAAAAATATATATGGGGCCAGGTGTTTTTTTATTTTACTCAATAATACAAGAATTATATAATTGGTGAAAAAATTGGGCCCCCGTTTGCATAGTAGAAAAATGAGATTTCTTAAAAAAACACGTGTAACCAAATTTATGGGTGGATTTTTTAACTGTAGATTTCGTCGTATATATATATATATATGCACAAAGTAGTACACAATTGAAATTTAGAAAATAACTTTTCTTGGCAAGTAACATTTTTATTTAAAGTTTTGGGGAAGATAAATATGGCAATTAGCAATTTAGCTTGCATATATGTATATTAATATATCATGATTATCATCAGGTGATCATCTAATTAATTATTACTTTAATTGGTTAAGAATAAATAGTTTGTTGATTTGTTTATATTAGGAAAAATAAAAATCGAGATTTTAACTGTTATCAATATCCATATTAATTTATCACGCACACACATGCCTATAAAAATTTTATACCAGTAGTCGTTCATTTCATAATTTCTTAGAAATTTGTGTTTTCCAAAATCATTCTCGGCAAATTTAAATCGGATGATTGTTGATTCCTTCATGGCATGAATGAACGAATGAACGAACACATCCATCATACATAATTCTCATCATAAATCTTCACGTTATTATTATTATATTGTATAATCGATACGAGATAAATTTTTATTGCTCTCCCCCTCAACACATAAAATCGTATGACTTTAACCGTATGACTTAAATCGTATGACTTATATTTCTAAAAAAAAATTGAATGAATAAAGAAGACTTTATGTAACGAGAGTGGTAATATATAAATAAACAAAACAAATTGATTCTATAAATAGTAATAATTAATTTAAATAAACAAATATCCGATTGAACATTTATTTAAGATTATCATATTAATATTTAAATGCAAAAACTTTTAGTATAACTTTTTAA
Organism: Entrophospora sp. SA101; assembly: GCA_958430865.1. Lineage (NCBI taxonomy): Eukaryota > Fungi > Glomeromycota > Glomeromycetes > Entrophosporales > Entrophosporaceae > Entrophospora > Entrophospora sp. SA101. The sequence goes on from CAUDNR010000957.1 coordinate 78,783, forward strand.
CAAAATAAACTTTTTTAATTATTCTTATATGCATAACAATAATAATACACGACAATAATAAAAAATAAACAAATAAATTTATAGCATAAATAATAAATCTTCTTCGTTGGCATAACATATCAAAAAATAAATAAATACTTGCAAAACGCAACTTTGAACTTTTTTTTTTCAAAAAAAAGAAAAAAAGATTCTAATGATCGCAAAATAATTTATTATTTTTTTTATTAAATATATTAATATTAAAATATTATTAATTATTAAATATTTAAATATTAAATATTAAATATTAAATATCAATTATTAAATATTAAATATTTTATCATTAATTATTTATCATAAAAATCTTTTTTTCTTTTTTTTTAAATTTCTCTTTAACGTCAAAATATTTGTAATTTTTATTATTTTTTAAAAAAGGAACAATAATTAATTAATTTTTGCCAAGGTAAAGTAAATATTATATGTACGTTTCATAATATTCATAATAAATAATTTTTATATATATTATATATTTGGTAAGTATATATACGTATATATATATATATATAATACACACATCCTAATATTAAAAACATTCTCTTAACAATTCACATTCGTTTTTATTTATAAAGCCTTTATTCCCCGAGAATAGAATTTTTTTTCTTTCTTTCTTGCCTTTCTTGCCTTTCTTCGTACTTCCCTTTCTCGTATTTCATTTCTCCAATCTATTTTTTTTTTATCTTATAAATAATAATAAATATTTTATTTTTTCTAGAAAAAAAAAATTACAAAATATTATATAAATATTATTACAAAAAAATATGAAAACTATGGGAAGCTGGATTTCAGAAAGCTCAAAAAATATAAAAATAATAATGAAAACAACTACAAAATCGTCATTATCATATTCAATCATATCTATAATAATAATAATATCGTTAATGTCAAACGTTTCAATAAGTTCTGCTGCTCCTTTACTAAAAGGTATTTATTATTCTTATTGTATGCAAAGTAGAGAAGTAATTGGCTTGACTGATTTGAAATTTTCCTTTTAGAGAGAGCTGCGCAAACAAATCAAAATACTATTGATAATAGCATTAAAGGTACATGGGAGGAAGTTGGAAGGTAAAATAAATATCTATAATTATTATGAATTTTTAAAAATATAATTTATTTTAATGAACATTATTTTGTAGAACTGGTGTATCCGCGATGCATTGTGTACTAGTTCGTCCCACTAAAATGTTAATTATCGACAAAGGTAAACAAATATAGATATAAATAGATCCGGATCTAACTAATAATAATTATGAAGCTTATTTAAATAATTTCTTTTTTTTGATTTTTCTTATTAGCTCAAAAAAATCCAGAAGCAAAATATCCAGATGAAAGTTATGCTTATACAACCGAATATGATCTTGTAACAAATACTTTTAGGATATTGACTTTAAACACAAATACTTTTTGTTCGGCCGGCTCTTTTCTTGAAAATGGTACTTTGATAGAAACTGGTGGTGCTGAAAATACTGTATGTATTGGTATATCAATTAATCTGTTGTATGTGAAATTGAAATCTATAATCAAAATTTGGGGTGGGGTGTTTGGATATGAAATTCTGATTAATTTAACATGTGAATTGCAAATTCACATAAATTTCATTTTCACAAATCCATAACTTAATTCATCATTACAATAATAATAATAAATAATAATTATTATTATTGTTATAATTAATAGTTCAGACATGAAGAAGGGTTTCAATCATTAAGAATGTACAGACCATGTGATGACAATAAATGTGATTGGACTGAATACCCAAATTTTATGAATTCTCCTAGATGGTATAATACTATGGTTAGGTAAATAATATCATTAAATATTTATCTGATTATAATCATTACTATCGCTAGTATACTAATAAATTTTTTATAAATGAATAGTTTACCTAATGGAGGATTACTTAATTTTGGTGGTTCAAAAAGAGCGACAAAAATAAATACGCACGAATTAGAGAATCTTTCTTTTGAAACTGTACCAAAAGACGATACTCCCATTGATTATGAAGTAGAATTTCTTATTGAAACGTATGTATTATATTATATGTACATTGTATTATTCATACATAATTGTTTGTAATTAAAATTTTATCAATCAATAATTTTCATTATCCCTCTATCTCTGTCTATTTTTATATATAGCTTTCCGTATAATTTATATCCAACTGTCACGGTACTGCCTGGTCCTAAAGAACAAACATGGTTATTTTTAGCTGCAAACAACAAAGCTGAAATATGGGATTATGTTAGTAGATCAACTGTAAAAAAATTACCTGACATACCCGGTGGTCCTCGTTACTATCCATTAACCGGTTCAACCGCTTTGCTTCCATTGTCCTATGAAGACAATTATACATCTGCCGAATTTATAATTTGCGGTGGTGGTAGTGCTGATATTCTGGTACCGGATTCACCGGCCGCAAATGATTGTGCAAGAGTTAATATCACAGATCCGAATCCGGTTTGGAAATTGGAACCTTTTGGTAACATGCCAAATGGTAGAATAATGGGTGACACTATACACTTGCCTGATGGCACTTTAATGTTTATAAATGGCGCTGGTCAAGGTTATGCAGGTTGGGATAAGGGCCCATTTGACAACAGACTTCACACAGCCAGTCTTCCACAAAAAGCACCCCTAATATACGATCCGAAAGCCGACGAGGCTAACAGATGGAGAGTGCTAGCCGAAGATCCATTAGTACGTGTTTACCACTCAGTCGCAAGTTTGTTGCCAGATAGTACTATTTTTGTTGCCGGAAGCAATCCAAATCCTAGTTATTGTGACACTTGTGAATACCCAACAGAGTACCGCGTGGAAATATTTACACCGCCGTATTTATTAACTGGAGCCGATCAGGTTGAAATTAAATCAGTAGCTGGTACAAGTGATTTGAATGCCGTCCATATTAAAACAAGAGTTTCGTACGGTCAGGTGATAACTGTGATAGTTGAGACTGATGATGAAGAACCACAATTTACCGCTTCAATAGTACACATGGGCTTCATTACTCATTCAACTCATATGTCATCAAGAATAATACTATTAAAGATTCAACAATTAATACGAATTGACGGTGGCTTTGCTGTTGATCTTACTATGCCACCAAATTCAAACACATTACCACCTGGTCGTCATCATTATTTATACGTGTTAAACAAAGGTATACCAGCTGTCACGGCAGTTGAAATAGATATTAGAGAAAATAATGTTTGAAAACTGTTTTGTTAAAAAACTATTAATTAAATAATAATAATAATATATAATTTTTTTTGTAAAATATTTTTTTTCAGTGTTATTTGTTATTATTATTATTTGTTAATCATTTTAATTTTCAAACGTTTATTTATTTTAATATTTATTTATTCATTTTAGCATTTTAAACCATTTTATATACTCACCACCACTCACACACAAATACATTTAGTATTTATTTTTAAATTTAATTATTAATTATAATTTAATATTATTTTTGTACAAAAAAAAAAAGATTATAATTCTTTATAATAGATTGTTGACTTATTTTAGATTTACAAAATTTCCCAGCGATTTTATTTTATTATTTAAAAAGAATTAAAGTTAAATTTATTAAATAATAAATAAAAATAATAGTTTTTTTCTCGCTTTCTACAAATTTATAATAATAATACGACCGGTGCGACTATATAACCCATCAATAACTTTATAACTTTAAAGCTAAATAGGAAAATATTGAATGCTTATTTGAAAAAAATAGAGTTTATATTTGATAGCTATTGATTAGTTCCTACGACCTATCGTCGAAAGTGGGAAAACGAAGGAGTGAAAGGATCGACATTTATAATTAAAATAACAAAATAAATAAGATTCCCAATATTCAAAAGATGCCAATCGCAGAGATTAAACACTGCAAAAGAAAATGACAGTTTCAACAGCATAATGGACTTTCGTTTATTACATAGTGACAAATTTGACCTTTTTTAAATAGAAAAACTACTTGTTTTTCTTGAAGATACTTTTCATTAGTTAAAAGGCTTGGACAAAAATATCAAGGGAGATTATATTGATTTTGAAGGATTTCAACATGTACTGAATTTTTTCAATTTCAAAACATATTTATAATTTATACAATAAAGGTAATCAATCCTCAAAGGAAACCAAACTAGGTTATAAATGAATAAAGAAATAATATATATACACACACACAGATATTAACTATTGTTAAAAATATTTTTATTATTATTTCAAAGGTGACAGAATCCTCAAAAAAACAAAATATCCGACCACACGATGATCATTTTAATAATTGGAGATGTTACGCCTTATATAGTTCAAAATTTTATTAACCAAACGCATTAACAGTCGCAGGACATTGCGGATTTACAGGGGGTCAAGTGTCACTCATATATAAAATTAATGATCTTTGTGCATAATTTTATATGTAAAATCGAAGAAAAAAATCACTCTGGTATACACAAACCTACCCGATTTAACCAAGATTGTTCCTTGAATTATAAAAAATCAAAATATATGGAAAACCCTTTATTTTGACATATTTTTTGCCAGGGTAAACAAATAAGACTCGAAGAAAATCTTAATGTGAAGTTGGTCTACCAGCTCTATAAGTTCTATAATATAATAATAAATTAAGAAATTTGTTCAATCTTTGGACTTGATTTTTTTTTTACATAATAATAATTAATGCAATAGTAAGTTCTAATTTCAAGCTTTAAATATTTATTTTAGAATTTGTTTATTAATTTTTTTTTTATAATGAAACATTTTTACCTAAATTGACATAATAATATATATATGTCACTTGATGAATTAAAAAGTTGTATCAAGCAATTTATCAATTTGGTGATATTTATTTAATATTTCAATTCGTGTAATGGGCTTCTTTCAAGATGGCTATCAACAAAATGCCAGTTAAAGAAAAGAAAGATTTGTTGATTTTTGATTAAAGTTTCATTAATGATTATTAATGGTTTTAATTGCAAGCTTCATAGATCTTGGTTTTAACATTTCAATCAACTGCTATATAACTATGAATAATTGTTAAAACATCCATCAAGTATAACGATTTAGAATGACTTTTATTTACATATTTAATAGATGATATTAATAATGAGCACAGATTATAGTTGTAAAAACCAAGGTTTGTTTGTTATATTCACTCTCATTAATTCCGATGTATATAAGATCTAAGTGATCGTGTAACAATTTTATATACTAATAAATAATATTAATAATAAGCACAGATTATCCTTATAAAAACCAAGTTTTGTTTTTATATACAAGCTAGCAATAGGCTACTTAACTTTTAAGCATTTCTATTATAGTGTTGCTATGATAGTTTCATTTCATCAATTAATATAATAAATTAATAACCTATAAATAATTATAAATCAGTATCTTACAATTAAAGTCAAAATTTTTCTAACACAACCTTTCAAATAGTTATAAGTGACTTTGTAGGAAACACTTTGGCACGATTGTCGCTGAATTTGTTTTAGTCTGCATACTATATAGTTGGAAGAAAATCTTAAAATAAGTGTGAAGAAAAGAAACGTTTCCGACCTAGCGTATAATAGCCAATATTTAAGCTAGCCTTTTCTTTTAACTGTTGTTAAAAGTCCTAGTCTGGCTCTAAAAATTTTATTATGGTTGAAAATCACTTGCTATATGAAAAATGGAGATTTTTTTTTTGAAATGGACGATAATAATTTTATTCGTGTAACGTTTATATTGAATGACACTTGATCTGCGACTATATACTAATACTATGAAATGAAAATTTGAGACAAATTTTTTTTTTAGATTAATAGACTCCCTTTTAAAGCTAAATTAATGGTGGTGGGTTTTTTAAAATCCAATGTGTGGATCACATAATATTTCAAAATCTTAACTTTTGAGTATAGATTCCGCACTGTATCATTTCAAAACATGTTATTATTATTATAGTCTTGTCAAAAAATTTAATTTTTTTCTAAAAATGATCGTGTTTATTGCTCAAGTCCTAGGAAATAAAATTTTATACGCATGATATTCGGAACCTAAGCTATGAATCTTTTGTATACTTATTATGTACGTTTTTGTGTAATAAAGACATTTAGTGCGTCCGATTCTTCTGTCCAAGCATTGTATATAAATCCAAGAAAGCTTTTTTAACAAGTTTCGACTTTGAAGAAAAACAACCATCTCACGAACTATTAATTGGTGACACATGCATGCACATAATATCTATGACTTATTTTATACATATATTTGAATTATTATTATTTATTATTATTTATATTTGACCCGGGTACCGACCCGTTCGGAACTCATTGTTAAGGCTAATACTAATAATATCAACATATCTAGCGCACTAGATAGTTTTTACTCAAATGAGAAAATAAAGAGGAAAATATCAAGCGATTAAAGTTCAAGTATTGAATTCATTCATTTATAACTATAATGAATTGATCATTGAAAAAAAAAATTTTTCTTTATTGTCATTATAGAAAAAATAGATGCAATCGAAGAGTTCAAAGATATTTGGCCAATTATATTCTCGATTATTCTTCGATTTCTATTACTATTACTATGCAATAACTGAATACAACATTTAAAAAAGATAATATTATTATTATTATTGGATTGTTTAGCGAAGAAAAGATTTTCTTACAACATAATATTAATATTAATATGCCAATTGAATTCGGGCACCAATTGTAAAAGATGGACCCTGTATGAAATTTACTATTTCTGTGTTTATGGGCATGATTTAAATTATATATATAAAGGAAATTTCTAGAAAAGTTGTAACCCCACACATCATATTATATCACATAAATAAATAAATAAAAAGAATAAATTTTTTGTTTTTCATTTCGTTAAAGAAAAACTTTAAATAAAAATTTTAATTTCACTCATTGATCCTTTCCTCATTTCACTTTAATAATACTGACTCTTTACTAACTCCTCCCGTATATCAGATTTATTATACTTCACACATTAAATAATAATATGTATTGGGATGGGGTTTGGTTCATTATAAAACTTTTTCTAACTTGGATCAATCCTTCTTTAGCTTTAACAACATATACCATTACTAGTTCAAGGAATTTTGACAACAACTATAGTAATATTAATAGCAGTGGTAGTAACAATGGTTTAGGCTATTGTTCATCAAATCTCACGATAGACTCTTTATTTTGGACAAAGATACAATGCAAAGGATTTAACAATATTAATACTAGCAGCAGTTTTAATAATATTAGTAGTAGCAATAATGATAGTAATATGGTATTTTTAGTTGTTAATAATGAATCTTCCATAAAAAAATCATCGTCATCATCGTCATTGAATGAGAACGTCAACAACAACAACAACAACAACAACAACAACAACAACAACAACAACAATGATAATATGAAAAACATTCCATTGTTATCATCATCATTATCATCATCGTCATCACCATCACCATCATCACCACAGTCTGCTTCAACTTCTTCATCATCAACATCAAAAATAATAGATAATGTTGGATCTAATACTAAACCAAAATCAACCGCTCGAAAGAATGTCAAAAATAACCAATACCTTGATGATTATCAATATATAGAATCACTAGATGTTGAAGGAGACTTCGGTTCTATATTTGACAACTATAATAGTAATAATGACAATACTGGTAATAATAATAATAATAATAATAATAATATTCATAATAATAATAATAATAATAATAATAATAATAATAATAATAATAATAATAATGACAATGACAATACTGGTGATAATAATATCAATAATAATAATAATGACAATACTGATAATAATAATATCAATAATAATAATAATGTCAATAATAATGGACCATATTATGGTTCTGATATTAGTAAATTAAAAGAAAGGTTCAATTATGCATCATTTGGATGTGGTGCATTGACACTAAAGGCTAATGAGGGGGCAAAACATATCTCAGCAATTATATCAGAGAGTAAAGATAGCTATCTGATCAATCAATGTTCCTCAAATAAATTTGTGATTGTTGAATTGTGCAGTGAGATATTGATTGACACGATATCTTTGGCAAATTATGAATTCTTTTCTTCAACATTCAAAGATTTTAGGGTCTCTATCAGTCAAATGTACCCACCAAAAGATGATTGGATGTTTCTGGGTCAATATCGTGCAAGAAACACAAGAGAAATACAGGTATATATTAGTATTAATAAATAATATTATTATTGATAATAGAAGATTATTACCATGTTTATTAAATTTTTTTTTTCTTAGGTATTTAAAGTAGAACAACCATTAATATTTGTAAAATTTATGCGTATTGAATTTTTAAGTCATTATGGAAGTCAATTTTATTGTCCTGTAAGCTTGCTTCAAGTATATGGTCTTGACGAAAAAGAAAAATGGAAAAAAGAACTAGAAGAGATCTCACAACTTTCTTTGAATCAACTAAATGACACTCAGGAGGACTCTATTAAGAAGTTACTTCCATCATTTGATGATAGTGAAGAAGAATTGGATAAAATTCTACCAAAAATGTTAGGTCGTGAAAATGACAGTAATACACAAATTGATTCCTCTAACAAATACGATAACGATTATAATTATAATAATGGTTCCAATAATGAAGACAGGCAGAGTAATGATGGTGAATTGGTGAACAAAATTAAAACAAAAAAGAAAAATCCTTTAGGATTGAAAAAGAAAAATCCTCATAACAAAAAGTATTTAATAAAGTACAAATCACCATTAAATCATTCTACCATTATTATACTACCAGACAATTCTTTTCTAACAGAAAGAAAATGCTATACAGATAAATCACCCACTCATATATCACATTCTGATTTACTGACTTCGAAAGATATGAATATATTTCCATCAAGAGCGTTACAAAGATTGCGAATTGCTAAAATGAGAAATAATTATCCAAAATATCTTAATTCTACTTTATTTTCACCCTCATCATCTAAATCATCTAAATCATCTTCATCAACATCAACTCCATTATCATCATCACAATCACCATTATCTTCTTCTATTCAAGCTGATTCGACTTCATCGTCTTTACATACACAAATTAAATCATCTACATCGGCATCTCTTCCATCAGCTACAACAACAGCTACCACTAGCAATAGTGCAGTTGTTGCACAATCCAAGTCACCAACACAAAACACTAAGGATGATAATGGTTCACAAATCAATCTACAATTAAATAATGGTAGAACACAGGAAAGTATTTTTAAAACAATTGTGACACGTATATCTGCTCTTGAATTAAATGCCACATTGTCACAACGTTACATGGAAGAGCATAATAGAATACTAAAAGAGGTATTTTCCAAAATTGAAAAGTCACAATCACGTCAACTGAAAGTGATTATGGATCATTTCAATGAGACAATTGGAGAAATAGTAAGTGGTTTATATCATTTTTGTAACTATTAAAAATATATGTGTGTGTGTGTGTGTGTGTAAATATATGTTAATCTTTATTTATTGGTCATTTAAACAGAGAAGAGAGTATGTAGAATTATTAAAAATTACAATCAAAAGTATTGAGAATAAACAAATTAATCAAGAGATGGAATTGAATGAACTTTCTGAAAAACTTGATCGTTTAGCTTCTGAGGTAATCGATTATACAATTATCTACAATTTTTTATTCCAACTCTACGAATTAATCAAAATAATTTTTTTTAGGTTGCATTTATTAAACTACCTGGTCTATTATTTATTTTACTTTTGATTATTTTGATTGGTGTCAGTCAGAACTGGTGTAATTTGAAAAATTCTTTCATGAAAAATCTTCCTATTAAAATACTTTTGAGTGCTTTAATTGAATCAATATCACTGTCACCGCAATTGTCATCTCAATCATCATTAATAATACCAACGGAAACTACAACAGCATTATTTGATGGTGAATCGAAACAATTTAATAATATTGTACAATGTCAAAAGGCAAAAGAAGCAAAAGAAGTAAATGAAGTAAACGAAGAAAAAGGAAAAGAGGAAGGGATAGTAGATGGTGGTGAAATAATGGATGCTAAAAATGGTAATACTAATTTTTTATCTGATGTTACAATTTTTTATATGAAAATTTATTTATTTTTTAAACGAATGAATATATGTATAGAAAATGGCATGAAAGTAGGCGAAAATGAACTTAGACATAGAATTAACAACTGTAGGTTTTCACATCTCAACAATAATCATAGATCAAACCACCATTTGCGCACTTCAAGATATTTACTTAATAGACCAATAAGATCTTCACGTGTATTAGAATAATAATAACACTTTCATTCATTTATTCATCCGTTCATTTAATAGATGATGACCGGTATAGAGTTGATCTTTCATTTTATTGTCGCTGTTTTGTATTTTAAATTTTTTTCTTGATTAGAGAAAAATTATGAATGATTTTTTTTAATTTTAATTTGTAAATATATTTTAAAAAAAAACAATTTATTGTGATCATTTAAGTTTCTTTTTATTAGAAAATTAATGGTATATATTTTTATTTTATTTTTATTAATTTGATTATTTTATTTGAAAGACATTTTGTTATTTATTACTAAGTTTTGATTCAATTTTTCATTGCACTGTTTATTTTTTCTTTTTTTGTAAATAATAATTTTTTTAAAATTAATCATTCAACATTAAAAAAACAGTCTAAAACTTTTCGTTATATATCAGCTAAGACTTTTTGAGAATTAAAATGTAATTAAAAGGTGATTTTTTTTAAAAATGATTGTAAATTTATTTATTTAAATTTTAATATAGAGGGCACGCAATAAGCAGAAAAGTATTATTATACCTCACATAGTAAATGTTGACCTTACCAAATTAAGTCCAAGGGTTCGGATTACCGACTTTTTGGGCCAAAATGAAGTTGAAATTTGAATGTTATATAGACCTCAAGTAGTAATTTATTTTTAAAAAAGAATACAGTAACAATTATCAATATTATCAATAAAGAAATGATAAATATTTTTTCATGGTTTAGGATGTAGGGGATGAGGACAATATATACCATTTGTTTGGATTTTTGACATTTTCATAAATGTACCTGTTGGTAATTTCTCTCTAAGCTCTGTTATCTTCAAAAGACCAACATTGATATTTCTTCCAATTTACCATTTAATATCTTTTTGCTTTATAATATTTGGACATTCATTATCAAAAATAAAATGATAATATTTAATGAATTAGGCACTGACTTGAACATTTTGTTGAAAAATTCTGTCCAACAATAAAAAACACTTCTCTATCTCTATTTTCATTAAAAACAGGTTGAGCAACATTGAAATTTCCTCTAGTTGATTTCTCAACTACATTTTTGATCAGTTCGCCTAAATCATCTACTTGTACTTTTTTTAGTTTAAGTTTAGTTAAGCCACAAAAACCATCTGGACTAAATTTTGTATGACCTGGTACCCATAAATGAATAAATGAATTTTGTATGTTCACCAGTTAAGACTCTCCATGCAAGATAGTGAATTATGGCATTATTTTTATTTTGGCCAGAGCAATCATCTGCATGGATAATTAAGCATCTTTCACCTATACAATATAACCCTTGTTTCGATGGACTCCATTTCAACAGATTTCAATGGGTTTTAAATGAAATTTTCATATAATAATATGCCAGTCACTCCATTGAAATGAGGGTTATATTGTACCTTTTTACTAATAAATTTTTTGATATACTTTAACTAATAGAAAATATTTATTTACTCCAAATAATTGTACCTTATATAATGTTTTAAAGTTTTATTACAATCCAAAGAAAATCAATAAAATTTTACTATTTCATGATAAAATCAAAATATGATCGATAAAAATCATTACCAATTTGCGAACGTTCGCATGCTTTGATGATGTCATAATTTTTGTCAAATTATACTTAATTTGGTAAGATCAACATTTACTATAAAGGGATTCTGATCCTCGGAATATATGTTTTGATTAGTTGCTTCATGTACATATTTTTTTCTTGTAAGTGATTTTCAAACATATTTTCCTTTGCAATTTTTACATACAGTTTTTAACATAAGAAATATCCAATACTTCTACTTGTTTAGTTTGAGGAAATTCGAAAATACACCATGTGCAAAATACTTTGAATTTTTTCCACATGAAGGATGGTCTCTCCACCATTATTAATAATTATAATTATGAACATACTGAGAAGATGCAATTGCATCATGCTTTTTTCTATCTGTTCAGATATTCATAATATTGCTCAGATTATGCTTACTGAGAAATATTTCTCATGGTTGATATTAATAAAGTAGCTTATGGGATAGAGTCTAAAAAGATACTAAGGATACCGGCTGCAACTTTTGATGATGGTTGCTACCATCTTTGCGTCATATAAAAACGATTGCAACCACTGGTTGCAACCACCTTTACAACCATTTTGTTTCCTTTTTTGGATTGCGACATGGAACACTAAAAGATACTACCATCGCCATCACCATCACCATCGTCATTGGTTATGTTGGGAAAAAAACAAAAGGTTGAATATATAGTAGAATTTTCACTAAAACAGAGTAGCACACAAAAGGTTTTTTTTCCTAGATGGATGAATCTTCAGATATTCTTAGGATGTTAAAGCTGGTTGTATATACTTTTGATCAGAACACAATTACACTTGGTTTGACATTCTTATAAATGGCAATGGGCCAGTCAATTTGCCAACCCTGCTTTATTCTAATCTGACAATAAAAAGAGTGTTGAGCCCAACCTTGTAGCTTTACTGGAACTTATAGCAACGGGATCTATCCCAAAGTTAAAGAAACATTTTGAACAAGTTTTCAAGTATGCTGACTGACTTTGCACTCTGGAGAATTCTAGTTGGTCAAAGCTTCTTTAGTTGATTATTTAGTTGATTATTAGTATTAGTATTAGTATTAGTTGACTATTTTAGTTGATTATATTAGTTAACTGGAGTTTTTTTTAACAATTATTATCATTATTAATAAAAAAATAAACTATTTCTAAAATATTTATTTAAAAAAATACATTCTTTGAAATTTTTGGACTAATGGTTGGTTGTTCTTTGTTAGTCATATTATTATTACCTGAATCAGATAACAACCAATCTGAAGGAAGAGATGCGGCAGAAATAAGCTATTTCTGAGCTAACCATGAAAGAATTGGAAATTGATGACACCGATGCTCCTTCACATTGAAATTATTATTATTTCTATTTTGAATGGTAAATTTTTTTGTATAAACGATAAAAATCGTTTTATTTATAATTGGCCAGACAATAATTATTATTTAGTTGTCAATTATTTTAGTTGGCCAATTACTAATTATAATTGTTTAAAATAGTCAACTATTAATTGTTCAACATCTAGGATTCTGTTATGTTAGTTCCACATTGGCCTTTTGACGAGCTACAGGGGAGGGGATTAAATGTTGTGCATGATAAATGAGTTCGCGATCTCAAGATGTGATATAAAAACTGGTAATGATCAAAATTCAGAGCCATTATGCAATATTACTGGTTCATGTGCATTAAAAAACTCTCGTACTACAGATAAGATTAGTAGAGCCAGCTATACTAACTGATGATGTGGAGTTATATTCGCCAGATGAAATTCCTGGGCCTGATAGAAATAAAGTTACTGAACAAATTTTAAAATGAGATCTTACTAAATCTACTGTTATAGCAGAATCTATTGATATATATGATGGCACTCCTCAAAGGATGCAATTGAGGGTTCTACACAAAGTTTAGCTTATTGGTCTAAAAGGAGTTTTATGCTGGCATCATTATTCCTTTGAAATTGAAAACAAAGTTAAATATGAAAAGCTATGACTGATGTCCTGAAAGAACATGTTAATATTTGTTAGGAAAAGAATTCCCACAATCCCAGCCTAAGTTCTTAGAAAGATTACATCTTGGTGATTATAATAAGAAATTGAAAATAGCCTTCGAATTTGATGGCAGGCAACACTATGCCCTCAATCCAATGTTTCATATGAGAGGGCAAATAGGTTTTGGTGAGTAGAGGAAGTATGATAAAAAAAAAAGTGGAATATCTGTAAGGAGCATGATATACACTTCATCAAAATTCCATATGATTTAGATCTCTACCTGAGAATCCAAGACTGTTCCAATTGATAATGGTGTACTTCGAGTTTGATAATGATATTTTTTGGATAAATTCGTCTGGTGAGTACTCTAATTTTTTTATATCTACGATTTGCATTGTTCTAGATTAAATAGCCAGCGTGAATTACATCCCATCAAATGTCTTGTTGATTCAATCGGTTCTTCTCTAAATAATATAAGACTAGCTGTGGCGGATTTTTCAATGTGTATTTTGTCAATTTTATGAACGTGCAATGAGAAGTATGTATCAGTTGCTCTGCATGTACGTCCACCTTCCAATTATCCCGGCTTTAATAAGTATCAAAGAGTAATGAGTGCCCTTTGATAATGTCACCTTATTTTCTCCGATTGGTCTTTTTACATTTGATATATGGTTTGAAGATCACTTCTATCAACTTCATCGTGTTAGCAGGAGGCATATCTGTTAAACATGTCTTTGCATGGTTTATATATACTTAATAATAATCAGGAATTATGTAAGAAGCTAAATATCGAGGCGGATACAAACCTAGAGAACGAGAAAAAAAATCCGCATTCTAATAAATAACTGGAACGATACAATGGAACCATTTCATTTCAAGATACCACGATTATAGCTAATAAAAAAGAGATCCAGGAATTTAAATACCAGCTATCTAATTTGCAAAAACGTCACCAGTCTGCTTTGAAGGATATGGATAAAAAAAAGAGAGTCATACACTTTATAGGGCAACGGCTGGCTACATTTGAAAAGGAAGCGAGCGATTAGGTTAAAAATAGAATCCGAAATCTTACCTCCCGGAAGTATAATGGTTCAATCAATCCCAGCCACCTGGGAACAATGAGTTCGACGATCCTTTTGATACAGTTCAGGACAAATACAGGGATATCGATGGCCACTTTCATGGACTAAATACAATCTTCTCAATTGAACCAAAGTGAAGTACGGTGTAAGAGTTATTTTGAAAGAAAAATTTTATTTGCAAATAAAACATGATAAATACAAAAAAGAAATTTCAAGTATAAACACAACTAATTTAAAAATCATTGATTTTTTTCTACTATTCTATACACTTCACATTCTTCTAATAAATGAATTTTTTTATTATTTTCAAGGTTTAAATTATTCTGGTAAGAATTATTAGTAAAGACATAATAACAATAAGGTTCGTTATTAATACTGTTACATAGTGCCAAATCACAAAAATTTATGCTAGTCTCGTGAAATTTTATATTATCCAAAGTATGTTTAACAGTTTGGCTATTATGATATATTGTGGATTTAGGATTTTTGGCTTTACTTAATATTGAATCATCAAGTTGGTTTCCATTAATCTTAAAAATAAAACTCTCATTTGTTTCAATATAATAACATTGGTTTGGTGACTTTTTATTATTATTCCAACGAACCGGATTATATCCACCCACTAATTCGCCAGTTTCTTTGATTTTCATTAAAACTACAGTTTGTTCAATGTTGTAACATTTCTCTTCGAAAACTGTCCTTGAAAAGCCATCTCGAGATCCACAAAAGATCAACTCAAAATCACATGGAACGTTACTTTCATTATTATTTTGATTAATCCAACCAGAAATCAAAGATTTCATTTTTAAATTTAATAATACATTTCTTCTTTCTCTTGGATTTTTTTGAGGAAGATATCTGGGTTGCCAATTTTCAGTAAAATAATATTGAAGAATTTCTTCATAAATATTTTTATCAAAAATTTTTTTATAAGGTTTGATTTTCTCATAGAAATTTGCTTTAGATATTTCATTGAATCTGATTAATGGAATAATATCAGTCAATATATCTTTCATCTCCTTAAAATCATCTTTATTCCACTCTGAAATATCTTTATTCAATGCTTTATTTTGTCCTATTCCCCATTGAATTACATAATTCCAAATAACCATCTCGTCTAATTTCAGATCATCTCTATCCAACATTGATACAAACAATGACTTTTCAATTGTTGCGATATCATTAGATTCTAAGAATGATACCGGATCGTCACAAATTAATTTATTACAAAAATCTTGAAGTGAGCTAAACAATGGATGTTTTGACAAAACTTTACGAACATAAATTAAGTTTTGGCAAAGCCATTCATTCTTTTCATCGATTAAATAATTTTGCAAATCATCAACTAATTCATTAAATTTTAATTCGCCACATGCTTCAAGAAGTTCTAATACTTCATTTACATCCAGGTTATCAATACTAATAATTCCATTGTACATGTAACTGTTTAAAATTATAAAATAATATTTATATATATATATATATAAAAGAAAAAAAATTTAGATGATATTGTAATAATTCTATTATTTAATTAATTGATTAAATTAACTTACTTTAAAAGTACTTGAAATATTTTTGGAGAAATATTTTCTTGTGTAAATGAAATAACACCGTTATCTGATCGTTTTATATAATTATTTGATAAAGATGCCTTAAAAAATGAAGACCTTGCCTTTAAAATGGCAGAATGAGCTTTAAAAATTTTAAAGTCATCCTTATCCACTCCAACAACTTTGATTTCTACATCATAAAAATCGGTAATGTTCAACAAATTTGTCAAATCGTTTAATAGCTTACTAATATGTTTTAATGGTAGATAATTATTATTCCTGGGGTTCGTGAAGTTGTTAAGTAAGTATGTAATATCTTCTAAGGATGAAAAACTATTATTAGACATTTTGAAGATTTTTTTTTAAAGATCTTAATCATCCATCACTTATTTTTATCATTTATTTATAATTATTTACTATTAATCTGGTTTGAAACCGGTTACAAAAAATACTTGTACAAAAAAACCGAAAACATATTTATATCGTTTTTTTTTATGGAAATAATAGAGCATTTTTATACAAATTCTTATACAAATATTGCAGATATATGCATAATCATTGAAAAATAAACATCTATTTTAGATAATGATAGAAACTTTTAAAGATGAAAAACAATATTAATATATACACATGAATGAATGTTATTATTTATTATCCAGTAATAGTAAGTATGTATCGTTGTGAAAATCTTTCCTAAACTAAAATATTCAAGTCCCCATATTATCACATGTAATGTTGATTTTTTTGAGTCGAAGAAAAAAATTTTTGACGTTTTATTTCTAATCGGTAGTTTAATAAAAAATTTTTTTGCATACATATTTTTCATATGTAAAATTTTGCGAAATTATTAAAACATTGACCAGATACATTTTAGAGGTTAGTGTATGTTAAAAAACTTAAATATTTCTTGAGAAAATATTTTCCTTTTCGAACAAAATAATATGATCTCGCTTTAAAGTATAAAGACCTTGTTTTGAAAATTTTAACAACATCTTCTTTCATCCAACTTTGTTTTCTACATCATAATTGTTTGTTAAATCACTTAATAGCTTACTAATATGTTTTAATGGTAGAGCATCATTATTATTGGAATTTATAGGCCGCCAAGTAAGCATAAGGTATTTTCCAAGAATGAAAACCATGTTGAAGGTATCTTATTTGCGTAATTGTTATTACCATATAAATAGGGATAATCGTGATACATGCGAGTCAGATATACTACTATTATATTCATTCTATTGTAAAAACATGGAATAAAAATAAATGATCTCATGTGGCTTGGAAGTGATTGCATGAATCGCATGAAGCTCGTCGAAATTATTCACCATTTTAATTAATATATCAATTGATTAAGTATGTTTATATCTGTGCGTATAACATTAAATTTCTTTTTCTTTCATGCCTCTTCAAAATTTCATCATTCCTATACCTACGGTGATAACCTACTTTACAACTAGCAAATAATTAACAATGTTTCCGTTGGCTTTATAAAATTCTGTTCAGTCATTGACATTAACTAGATGTATTTAAGGGAAACAAACTGGAATAATGAGTGATGACAAATTGAATTTTTAAAAGGTTCATCTCTTTTCTCTCCAAAAAAAAAAAAAAAATCTGGCTTTATTTTTTTTATTCGATAATGTAATAAAAAAGTCTTGGATAACTAGTTGATGATTGTAAAAACATTCTCGAAGGAATTTATCGATTAAACAATTTTGACAGTGTTTAATAATAGCGCGTAATATTTTCTTGGTATATTAATATTTAGTCCGGCACATAGGTTAGATTTTTTTAGAATTGCTTACTTTCTACATTGTTTCTTTCCTACTTGTCAAGGTTTATTGATATTTATATATTAACATATCACTATAATTATCTACCTCTTACTCACTGCTATTAGTATTATTGTTGATTAAATTTTTTCTCTTAATCAGTAATACATCAGGGAAACTTAGTAACAATTGTTCTATGGATATTCTACACAAAAATTTAATATTGAGAAGAGGCTTCGTGATGTATAAGTTTTATCAAGTAGATATCGGAAGCAAACCATTAATTTAACAATAATTATAGAATTACATCATTTCTATTATCTATGAAATAGATATAAAAATATATTATACAAACTTATTAATTTAACAATAATTATAGAACAACCATCCTGTTTCTATTATCCATACCTAATAACAAGAAAAAATAAATATATTATACAAAACATTAATTTAACAATAATTATATATAGAACGACTATCTTGTTTCTATATCCACACCTAATAACAAGAAAGAAATAAAAAAATATATTATACAAAACTATTGATTTAACAATAATTATAGAACAACCACCTTCTAATAATAAGAAATAGATATACAAAGTAAATATATTATACCAAACTATTAATTTAACAATAATTATAGAATGAATACCTTGTTGTATCCCTCCTTCAGCTTTTCCTTTAGGTAGTCTCATTTATTGTTTTAAAGTTTTAGTTTCTTTACAAAGTGCACATTTGACTTTTTTCACTATTATACCTTGAAAATGTTTTAAAAGATAACAAGTTCGTCCACCCAATTCCCAGTTCTGCTTTATTTTTACTTGTTTTTCTATACTTCAGAGCCTACTCTAACTTCATTGCAAACTACACATCTGCCACATAATACTATATTGGGAATGCTAGTACTAAGTTAAAAAAGTGTTAAAAAATATATCTGTAAAGTTATAGTATGTGTTACATATTGACATGTCCCCACTTTAATTGAACAATAATAGATATGTCCTTTAAATTGACCGTCAAGAGGTGCTATTATAGAAATTGATCGACAGAAAACCATTTGTATTTGCAAATTAATTATTTTAGTTTCATTGGTGTTTTTACTCACGTCAAGCGGTTTTAATTTATTTTACTCACGCCAAGCGGTTTTAATTTATTTTACTCACGTCAAGCGGTTTTAATTTATTTTACTTACGTCAAAGGTTTTTGATTTAGTCAAATCGTTAAAATGGCTTTGGTGAGAAATTATTTTTTAAATCGATACTTTAAGTATTTCGTAATCCGAACTATGCGGGATTAATAAATTTATTTATTTATTTCCCTCGCCATTATTATAATAATATTCGCAAAACCGGTTTTAATCACCTTTTACTTTTCAAATTCCGGAAGAGTAAAGATGTTAGATACTAATTTAGTAATAATTGTCTTGACTAAACTTGACTTAGTCAGTTTAGCCAGCGTTGATTTGGTTACGCGACCGGCCCTGATTCACGATCTCTACGCCCAATCCCAAATATATGATGTAATTTTTTCCAATCGAAGTGTCTTTATTATTAATTTAAAATTTAAAAAAACCCATTATAAAAGAAACATATTTTCAAAACTTTTTATTTATTTATCATTCTTTACAAATAAAAAAAATAAAATCAATCTTTTGAAAATAAAATTACTTTTCAAATATTTCCTTCTCTTTAAAAATTATATTATAAAAAATGTTTAAAAATTTAAAAAACCAAATATTTCTTGTTTTTATCATTCTCATCATCTCATTGCAAGTAAACGCGGGTTTGATTGCGTACGGGTGCTGTCAGACTGCGTGTAACGCGGCGTGGGTAAGCTGCTACGCAGCAGCTGGTCTTGTGGCTGGTAAATATACACAACTTCTAATATTTATTTATTCTGTTTATTGATTATAGTTGCATAGATTGTTATTATTATTATTATTATTATATAGGTGTGTCAGGAGGGTTGCTTTTACCACCTGCTGCGATTGCCTGCAATGTAGCCCAAGGCACATGTATGGCTAGTTGCGCTGTTTGCTTTCTGGCACCAATACCATAAAATTTTTATTTATAATTTTTATTTATAATTGTTTTTTATTTTCTTTTTCCAATGAATCTTGTATATATGCATTACAATTCTTGTTGTAACAACAATAAAGGAAATATTAGTATTAGTAATAGTTATTATAATTGAAAAAAAATGAATATACCGAAAAAATTGGTAATATTTGGAAAAATTTGGCAATTTAAATATATATGGCCTTTTAGTTTTCTTGCGTAAATTGTTTCGTGAAATATTTTAAGAATATGTCGTTTTATCTTTAATTTTGATAATTTATTTAATACACTACTATCCTTGAATCCATGAAAATTCTTCTTGATTTTATTAATGTAACTACCACAAAAATGATATTTATTTACCAGTTACATGCCACCGTACTGTAGTGAACATCATAACTATTTTCGACCCAGCCCATTGTCTCAAAATTTATTTTCAAACCATAAAGTGTTCTTAATCGTTCGCCATCATCTTCAGGAACGCATTTCCATGTATCTTAACAAAATTTTCGATTTCCTCCTCACAATAATCTATACGTTTGTCTTCCTTGATCCAATTATCCAAAGCAAGCAAGAATATTTACAACTACATTGGGTTACAAGAGATAAAAAACGTTTCCATTTTTATAGATAAAAACCATATATTAATATTAAACATTTTCCTATATACAACGCTTTTGTTTTTGTAAGACAGTGAAAAAAACAAAGAAATCAACGCAAAATAGTGAAGCGTATCAGTGCTGTCAAAAAATGTTCAATTTATTGATGAAGATTTTTTTTTCCATAGTTTCTATAATTAATTTGTATGGAGCTAAAAAAATTTTCCCGTATGTTTTCTTTCAACTATTACGATACAATTATATAAATAATTGTTCTTTGATTATTATTATTATATTACATTTCATAAATGAAAAAGATCAAACCGTGTTCGAATTGTCTTTGGTGTCTGAGTTTGAAACAAATGGTGGTATGTCAACATTGACATGTAGGAGTTGGTTGTGTTAAATTGATGTTTTTGTTTAACTACGCGTAATAGTAAATACACAGTAATATTAATAATGGAATAAAATGCGCATTAAAAACGTAATGATTATATATGAGAAAATTGCTTGTTACATGTTATCCAAAGCCTTGGTTTGAGAACAAATTTTCGACTTGATAAACCCATATTAAATAAAACCTAAAACCATTCATTGGTAAAGGCTTATTTAGCCTGATCCGTTCAATTTATCAATTATTTCTCTCTCCCGCATAATAATGATTATAATAACAATAATACAATAACAACAATAACAGTAATAATTGTCATAAACATCAATAAATACGAATCAATAAATATTAAATACATTTTCAAAATTTACTTTATTACTCATAGTATCATTATACTTGTTACAAATTCATGTTTCTCGGGATTATGAAATAACATAAAAACCTACCAAACGATGGCCACCAGCCACTAAAAGACAATTCTTTTCGATAAACTGGAAGAACGTCAAAGAAACCAGTAATAAGTAAAGAAAACGGATAATCGAACAAAAATTTGTAAACAGAAGAAAGGGAAGATTTAAAAATTCATAAATTAATGTTAGGATCAATCCGGTGATCAAAGAAATGGGTATTAAAAGGAATTCAAAAGGGTATCGGTCCACAGTTCTTCTTTTACTGAGAGAAAAGAGAACCGACAAGAGAAAAGCAAGGAAGGATCAACTCTAGACCAAGAGGATCGAAAGAAATACAAAAACAAAATTTATATAAAAAAGAAACGATGAAAAATGTAAACGATATAATAATATAACAATATAACAATAAAAAAAGTAAAAACTTAGCGAATTTCCAAGAAAAGCCCAAAAGTCCCAACTAAAGAAATAAGTACATAAAAATGTTAATAAAATGAAAATAAAGAAAATGACAACAAAATAATAATAAAATAATCCCGAGAACATTTTAAAATTAAAGGAAAGAATAAGGAAAAAAAATTTGACAACAAATTTCATGAGGAAAAAAAAAATAACAACATTTCAATAAATATCAATGTATAGTATATATATATTAATAAAATGGTACTTTCTAGAAAGATCTGCTTTTTTTTTTTTTAATATAGAACTAACTTGTTAAGACGATGTTTGATAAAACGAATATATACACGATTACTAGTTCTGATTGTATTAGGAGAGGTTTAGAGAGATTAGCACTATTATTCCCTTCTTTGATGGTAAAATTAACTGTTAAGGTCGTGTAGATTTTTAATTATTATTATATGGACAGTGAGTGAGTGAACTGTGTCCCAAAGGATTAATTGTCCTCGTGCCAAATGAGGGAAAAATAACTCCTGTTCTTAAATAAGTTATAAACTCGATAAGTCGGACGCACCAATCAATTGTTTAAAGCACTTGATAATATAAATAAATAAATGACCGATTTACCAAGTTTATTGATATTATATATATTAATACTTATCAGGTAGGTCCCATGAACATATTTTTTCCCAAAACAATAAATAACGACGAATTTTAAAACTTGACTATTTGTCCATCATCGGCAAATTGGCAAGTCTATTCGACATACAAGCCATGTTTATTTGTTAGTTTTTTTGTGTGAACATAAAAACAACAAAAACGCACCATGTTCGAACAATAGTTATTATCCGAGTTAACATTAAATCACGCATAAAACAAGTCGATTTTGTTATGAGAAACAACTTTTACTTGGCATGCGAGGCTTGGTTTTTTCAAATTTTATGGTTGAACGAATGATGATGATTATTGTTATTATTATTATTATTATTATTAATATATAGATATCAAAATTATTTGACATTAATAGAAGATAGTTTATTACTAATACTAATATGTCTGATTTGTTTGGACAAGTCACGTGATAAATACGACAATTATTAATAAAATTTTTCTTATTATTATTATTATTATATTATTACATCAAAAAAATTATATATATACTTAATCATGTCAAAGGAGCAAACCATCATCCACTCAGTCCTCAAAAAACGTACAATAATTCATATTGATATGGATTGCTTTTACTGTCAGGTTGGTAAGTAAAAATGCTTTTTTAATTTTTATAATAATATAATTCGCGACTTTCTCAATATACAGTATTTAATTTATATTTTGAAAATTTTAAAATTATAGAACAAGTAAGGCTAGGAATTCCTTCAACTTTGCCGGTAGCTGTACGACAATGGTCTGCTTTAATTGCAGGTTTAATATAATAATAATTGTATATTTTTATTATGATTTATATATATATACAGCATATATAATCCAAAATTCATTTTATCCAGTTAATTATGCAGCACGTAAAGCGGGTATAAAAAAAGTATCCAATATTCAAGACGCACTTAAAATATATCCTGGTAAAAAATAATTTTTAATAATTAATTATTGTTTTAATCAATGCTTTTGATCATATTTATATCAACTAAAGGTTTGATTACTAAAAAAAACCTTTATAGGATTGAAACTTGTTCATGTCGCAACATATGCGAATGGTGATCCAGAACCTAAATATCACCCAAATCCAAGTTATGGTACACATAAGGCTTCGTTAGACGTATATAGAAATGCAAGTTTAAGAATTTTTAAAATATTTATGAGATATTGTAATATTGTACAACGTGCTGGTGTTGATGAAGCTTATCTGGACGTTACAAATATCGTTAATCAAAGAATAATAGAAAGATATCCAAATATTATATTATCTGAAAATTTAAATGAAGCTCCTCCTCCTCCTATTTTAGATTGGAATGGATTAGGAGTGTTGTATGAAAGTCAAATAAATAATGATATTGAGAATAATAAACAAAATTTTAGTTTAGATCAATGCTCAAATATTAACGAATCAAAAGGTTGGGATGATATGCAACTTTATGTTGCAGCAGAAATATCAAAAGAAATTAGGGAAACTATTTTCAATGAATTGGGATACACATCTTCTGCAGGAATTGCACATAATATGACATTAGCAAAATTATGTTCAGCATTAAATAAACCAAATATGCAGGTAATGACTTGATATAATAGCATTGCAAATAAATATTTTCATGTACTTA
>CAUDNR010000958.1:3827-21086 GCA_958430865.1 Entrophospora sp. SA101
ATTACATTAACAATTCATTGATTATTACACTCATTTGTAGATTTTTTTAAAAATTAGAATTTAGAATTAGAAATCAATAAAACAAAAAGTTTTTTTATTCGAAAAACAAATCAAAATAAAAAAATTTTTTTTTTCCCTTTAATTAATACCTTAATACCGAATCAAACTATTAATAATTTTCGACCTATAATTTTTACATTTATAATAAATATAAATATAGTTTGATCCTATTATTACTTAATCAATAACATAACATCATAATCATAAGTAATCATTTGCTATTATATATTATTATATATTACTATTAATTTCTTCTCATTCCTTTTTTTTTCTTTATAACTAATATTATTGTTATTAAAGAAACTTCTTTTTGCCTTGCTTCATTTCATTCAATCAAAAAAAAAAACCAAAAACAAAACAATGTCTTCATTAGAAACATTTTTATTAATATATTTATTCGGAGGTGTTACATTCTTTCCTTTATTAATATTAATAATATTTCTTGTGAAATTTCAGCCCTGGAGATTGAAAAAGAATGAGAATATTGAATTTGATGACGTGCCTGATGAATTATTAAAAAATAACAATGATGATAGATCAATCATTAATAATAATAAAAATGTTAATAATGAGACTATAGATAATTCTGGTTTTTATAAATTTGGATGGATAAGAGTAACCAAAGAACATGAAGCAAGTTCCACAACTCAATTTTCTAACATTTCTTCCACTTCAATTAATCCTTCTAATAACTCTTACAACCCTTCTTCTAACAACTCTTCTATTCCGACTTCTCTTGAAGCTGCTTCTCCAAATAATTCACAAACGATTGGTACAATAATGAAACAAGGAATACAATCATACATGGAGGCCAAAAATCTAAGATTAAAACAAGCGAATGATTCATATTTTGCCGTCTTGAAATATAATACCCTTTTTATGTACGACAATGAAAATCAATTGGATTGTAAAGGTGTAATAATAGTGTCAAATCATGATGTGTCAATGTATCCGGAAAATTTACCTGATAACGAAATATTTTTAAAACCTACTTCCATCAGGTTAAAAAAAAAACAATCAATATATGCTGAAATGGAAAAGATTAATGAAAACAACAACAATGAAAACAATAATGATAATGATTGTACAACTGAGCCTTTAGTTGGCGAGTCATCACCACCATCATCATTTTCTTCTACTTCTTCTTCTAGTGGTGATACCAATAATAGCGGTAACAGTAGTAATAGTAGTAGCAGATCGGCTATGGCTACATGTTATTATATATTTTGTGATAGATGTGTTGATAAAGAAGATTGGTTTTTTGCATTACAAAAATCCTCAAAACTCCATTCAAATTCACCCGGTCCTCAGCCACAAATAGTAAAAGATAAAGCAGAGTTTGATCAACATGCAATGACCAATTTACTAAAAACAATCAACTCAAATGATGATCACATAAAAACTCAATGGTTAAATGCAACACTAGGAAGAATATTTCTTTCAATCTATAAAACAAACACAATCAAAGAATATTTCATCCACAAACTGAAGAAAAAAATCAAAAGAGTCAAAAAACCAAATTTCTTAAGTGACATACAAATAAAATCAGTAGAGGTAGGTGATGGAATACCTTATATTACCAACCCTAAATTGAATGGATTGTCTGATAATGGTGATTTAAGTGTTGATCTAAACCTGGATTATAATGGTGGATTTAGGGTGGAAATAGAAACTGAAGCTATGATTTCGGTTACAAGATTGAGAACCATTAAATTGTCGTTTGTTCTTGCAGTGGTCTTGAAAGGTCTGCAAGGTAGATTGTTGTTGAAAATCAAACCACCACCAACAAATAGGATTTGGTTTGGTTTTTATGAAATGCCAAAATTGAACTTATTAATTGAACCAATAGTTTCAGAAACTCGATTAAAATTATCACAATAATTAAAGCAATCAAGTCAAAAATTCATGAAATGATTATGGATACTGTAGTATTACCCAATATGGAGAATTTGCCATTTTTCTCAAGTTTTGGAATGGGTGGAGTTTATGAAGGTGATGTGAAAATTAATGATGATGGCAAAAAATGCTATGATAATGTTGATGGTGATGCAAAGTGGTGGTGATAGAAGGGGAAGAAGGCTGTAAGGAAAATAATAATGTAAAAGAAAAAGGAGAGGAAATGGATGAAGACATATTAAGGTACAAGAAGAAAAGCAAAAGGATGAAATAATTGAACATAACCAAAATTCAAACAATAAAAATTTAGAATTCTTGACAAATAATAATAATGATAAAAGTGAACATTAAACATGAAATAATAAATTCAAATACATCCATGGATAATGATAGTACTGCTGAAGGATCAAATGATTCATGTAGTGGTGAATCTAATTTGACCAAGTCTAATAATTATGGATTTGGATATGTTACCAAGCATTTAAACGGTTTGATTTAGCAAATGATTTTATTAACTCAAAAATTATTTATTAAATTATAATTATAATAACAACAACAACAATAATAATCAACATAGTAATATGAATCTGCCAGATAATGTAAACTTTTCATCAAGTTTCTCAAATTTGGCAATTAGAAATTGGTCAAAATCCATATCCATAAAATGTCATAATAGAAGAAATAGTGGTAATATAATATCAGGAACACCTCCTAATAGTAATGACAATATTAATAATGATATTATTATTAACAATAATAATATTATTAGTGGTAATAATATTAGCAATGATCATGATAATATTAATGATAATAACAACAATTATAATGATGATTGTGATAATTTTAACAACAAAGATGATGATTCAAAAAATCATGCATCATCATTATCAACAACAGATTCACAAAATAATATAAATCTCCAATTAACAACAATAACACTGAAAACTATACCAAAATAAAAGCCAAAGACACCATCATTCTTATCAACATCACCAGTATTATCACCCTTGTCACCCTCATCATCTTTATCAAAATCACCTAGCAGAAATGATTGTAAAATAATACAGGATCACACAGATTTATTTCCTGTAATAAAACCAATATTAAACACTTCAATAGAAGAATTGAATCAAGTGTTAGGATAATTAATTGATTGATAGATGATTATTAACTAATTATTGAAATTTAATAAAATTATTTTACTAATGTACATTTTTCTAGAGATTATCTAAAGGCCATTAGAAAAAAAAAATTTTTTTAAATATTAAATAAATAAATAATCTAAAATTAAAATTACAATTAAATAAAAATAAATTATTTCAATTAAAAATCAAATAATAAAATAAATTATTTCAATTAAAAATCAAATAATAAAATAACCAAGATAATAATAATTAACAATTTAATTTTCTCAAACTTATAAATAATGCATTAGCATCTACCAAAACAACACCTTCATCAAATGTTTCTAATCTTCCTTCAACAAAGCCTTTTCTACCCTCAATTTTTGTAACTTTACATTTACAAACCAATATTTGGTTTGCTTTGCATGGTTTACGAAAATTCACATGTAGGAATGCTGTTGCTCCATTTTTATCTGGTAATGATGGAATTGCCTTTTTCAATTTAATGATTATTTAATTAATAAATTTGTGTTAAAAATTCAAACAAAAAATGAGTGAATGGACATTTGTTAGGATAATTACAGTTATTGCCAACCCTTCATCCATAATTGTTGATAATAATCCACCATGAATGATGCCATCATGACCACACAAATCGCTGCCAACATGTAAAAAAATGATGCTTTCCATCTTCTCGCTAGAATAGAAAAGTATTGGCTTCATGATGAATTTTCCTTTACCTTGTAAAGTGTTAGCAGTTAAATGTTTTGTTTTTCTATCATGTTTTATATTGTCATAACCTCTATTGTGTATATAAGACGGATCATTTAGTAATTGATTCACCAATGAAGTTGAATAAACTTCTGATTCTAGAAAATTGACCTCTTCTTCTATTTGTTGTTGATTTTTTTTTAAAGATGATGATAAAGATAATGACGATGTTTTTGAAAGGAAATATGATAGACCGGCTATTATGATACTGCCGCATATTATAGTAGTTGTTTTAAAATCATTCATAATATTTTGCGAAGTGATATTTTTAATTAATGCCATTTTGGAATAGAGTTTAAAAAGAATAAAAAATAATCAAGTTTTAATTTCAATTATTTATACTTTATAAATTATATATCACGCTTAATATTAATATTTATGATTAATAATAATAATAATAATAATATTGATTGTGCAATTACGGGAAATTAACCAATTGGCTAATTGCGATTTGTAATAATATTATGAAGTTTATCCGATTTTTCGTTAATATTAAATATTAAAAGGCAGTAAAATCATCCGTTTGAAGCGTGTAACCAATCGGATTTTTATAATAAACGCCAACTTCGTTATTAAATCCAAGTAAAATCGCACCTTTCTAATGAATATCCTTTTATATTGAAAAGAGTTATTTCTCTAAGTAAAGCCATGGCCATTCCGAAATGTATTGTATTTTTTTATTTCAAGGATTGGGTGGGTATTAGTATTACTTCATTTGGGATATAAAAATTCAATGCGATGTAACAGTAATTTATGTAAGCCTCATAGTCAAAAAAGTCATGTGATATTGATTTTTAATGTCGATCACTAAAATTTTATATATGAACATAAATTGGGGGCGCTGGGTTTCGAGTATATAATAATATATAAAAAAAAATTTTTTTTTTGTGCAAACAATTGGATTAAATTTTATAGAGAGGCTAAATTATAATAAAAATTATGAATTAGTAACACTCTATAGGGCTCCGTGACTATAAATTTATTAAATTATCATTTTTAAATTCGATTCTAAGAACATTTTGGTTGCCCCAAGAATTTATTTTTGTACTAAGTAAACAGCATCTAATTTTTTCATCAATTATAATCATGATGTTATAGTTTAATATTATACAAAAAAAATTTTTTTGATCAAAAGTCTCGAAACCCGGTTTTCCTAGTGCGTCCCTCAATTATAAAATTTATCATATTTATTAATTTTTTTTGGGATCCTCGACCATATGATTTGTTTGTATGTTCTTGAAGTTCTTGACCAATTTTAAAATATATACATTATCGAATTAATATTACTAAATTTTTTTATATCTAATAGAATAATAATAATCACCAAAAGTTTAAATAATTATATTTTTTATCAATAACTGTAATTATCACTTTATTTTCTTTAAGATAACGATCCTTCACGTAATCATCAACCATAATTTCTATTTCTAACCTAATTCAATGTTACGTTGGAAATTTATCTCTATCAATTTAAGCGTTTTCATTGAATAATTATTATCAAAAATTACCTTAATGATTTGACTGCTAAATTAACGAGTTCGTCGACCATATTATTAATAAAAACCTAATTGTATATATGCTTGCTTGTTGCAAATAATCGAATTTAAAAATTTGTTTTGATTTTGGATCAAAAAATTTATCGCTTTTGAATTTTGACACAATAACACAAATGCATTTAATATTTCTCACATGATTATTTTTTTGCAATGTAAAAATGTGCAAATGAAAATACCGATGTTTCCTGATCTAGAAGAGTAACTATTACTAATTGTTCTGTATTGTATTGTTCTAATGCGTTCCCAATTCCATTTTTCATTAAAATTAGAACATCTAATGAAAAATTAATATCTATAACTAAACATTTAACTTGAATACAAAAAACAATGTAAAACACACACAAATATTTTTATCATCAACTTCTCCGGGAGGACTGTCAAGCAAAAACTTTGTTACAATTTTAAGTTTCTCTTCAATGGATAAGATAACTCTTTTTTTTTAAAAAAAAAAAAAAATAATCGTCTCAGATCGTCAAGTTTCCAAATTTGTATTTTACAGTGTGCCATGCGATTGAAAACAAAAAGAATGGAAAAGATCATCGAAAGTTTTTTTGAAAACCGATTAACGACAATAATAAAAGTTCCTTCCTTCCTAAGTAATATTGGCGGTAATATAATGATGATCAAGGGAAGATGATAAATGTAAAGGATTTGGATAATCTGGTGAAAAATGACCGATCTGATGTAACATCTAAAAAACATGTTTTTTTATCAAATAAAATTTTTTTTGTTGGGGACTTCATTTTTTTTTCCAACATTTTCATTTTAGAATGAATGGGAATAATGTGATTACATTAATTATTATTATATTATTTATTTATTTAATTGATAGAACAATCTCTACCCCAAAATTTGTTATTTATCTTTAAGATCATATAATTCATATACAATTGAGAAAATAATTAAAAATAATTTTAATTAAACATTGCTAATAATGGTTAAAAAATTATGGTTGTAATTTAAATTTTTTTTATATTTATTTTTATCTTCTTTCCCTCCTCACAAACCATTTCACTCACATTATCATAATTAAAATTAATTATCACATCAAAATCCAAATCAACGTCTGTCTCCTTTACCTTTTCATTCCAAGATGGCATCGCTGATAAATCATAATTACACAACAAGTTATTTCAAAAGTGTCGAGGCACCAAAAAATATTCCATTTCCACAATATTATGATGTAGTAATGGATTGGAAATTTCCATTAACTGTAGCGGCAATTTACGCAATTGTCATAACATTGCTAAATCCAAAACCTCAATCCACTTCTCTTAACAAAAATATCAATAGTTATAATGTTTCTCGTGCTGTTGCTCAATCAAAAGGTTTAAAAGTTTCAAATATAAAGCAAAGTGGACAATTTATGACAGCTATTGTATTCATTCATAATTTGATTTTGTGTTTATATTCTTTAATAACATTTGTATCAATGGGTTCTACCTTTGTAAATAATTTTTATGATCATCGGAACAATTTAATGGATGCTGTAAGTGTGAAATCATTATATATATATATATATATTTTTCAAATATCCTAATTTAATATTCATTTTTTTCTTTTGCTTTATAAGTACTGTGATAGAGATGGATCATTGTGGGAAGAAGGTCTTGGATATTGGGGTTATCTTTTCTATCTATCAAAATGTAAATATTTAATTGATCAGTTGGAAATTTTGAATAGAAATTTGGCTGCTAGATACTAACTAATCCACACATATGTGTTTCTTAATATTTTCACTATAATTTTCCCATCATTCATTTTAATTAGACTACGAAATAATTGATACTATAATTATCTTGATGAAAGGTCGTCGCTCATCATTTCTACAAACTTATCATCATGCAGGTGCCATTATAACGATGTGGTCAGGAATCAATTACAAAGCTCCACCAATTTGGATATTTGTGATATTCAATTCCTTCATTCACACAATAATGTATTCATATTATGCCATAACAAGTATTGGTTATACTCCACCTGGAAAACAATACTTGACCAGAATGCAGATAATTCAATTTTTGATTGGAACTCCTCTTGCAATATCTTATTTGTTTGTTAATAATTGTTTAATCACTCCCGAAACAAAATTAGCAACCTATATAAATGTTTTTTATCTACTACCTCTAACCTATCTTTTCATAGATTTTGCCAAAAAAACTTATGGAGGCAGCCACAGAAAACAACAAAACATAAAAAAAATAGATTAAAATAAATATTTGAGAGAGAAAGAAAGAGAGAAAGAGGAGAGGAATAGATATTGATCTTTTATTTGTATTATAATACTTTTCTAGTATTAGTTTCCTTTCTTCCTTTCTATAATTAATTCAAATGCTAATTCTAATAAAAATACACTTTTTTTTTTTTTTCTTAATTTTTAATTATATTAGTTTTTCTTTCTAAATTAATAAAATAATCTTAATTAAAATATATGTTAGCAAATTTGATTTTTTTATTGATATATACAAAAATAACAATAATAATAAAACAAAAAAAAATTTAAATTCTACTTGAATAATGTGTAAAAAATCTATACACTGCGTAGCTAAAAAAATTAAACAATTTTTCTATAATTCGTTGATGGTAGGGTGGTAGATTGATCAATATGACGTGACCTATGAAATTGACATGCATTCAACTGCGTTCTTGTACTTTTTTAGCTTGCCATTGTTGTTGTTCTATTCTGCAATCTTGGCAATCGATTTGATTCATGACAATCGGATCAAAATTTTGAAGTTGCACGAGACGTTCTATGACGAATTTAATTTACACTTATGAAAGCAATCTGTCATCAATTAGTATTTTCTAACATTAATGTAATTATCATTATTTTCAATGGTGTTTGTATGTATTTAATAATATTTTATGTTACACGTATCAAAATCAGGTGATTGTAGTATTTGTCATATGATTTTCAGATATTAATATGAATGAATAATAATAATTCCGAAATTAATTTAATAGTAATTAGTCTTAAAAAGATGTTTGTCCATATTAATATGTATGAAGAATGTTGAAAAGCTGAAATGATTGCTGTGATTTACTTTTTTCCAAAAACAATCTGGCAAACAAATTCCATCAGCTTCGATGATAGGAATAAGAACATTTTATACTTTTTTTATTTGTTCCATCTATTTCTTGATGATTTTCCTTTTCTTTCTAAAATATATTTTTTTGTTTCTTCATCATTATAGATTCGAAAATTAGAACGTTCGATGTAATAGTAATAGATAAATAAATTATCATTATTGTTATGAGTTTTGTTCTTTTCTCCGTCTTGTCATCATCGTAGAATCAACCCTTTTATATCAAAAATAGTTACAAAAATCAGCAATAATTATTCCAAGGATAGACGAGTAGCAGTTTGAAGGTTTTTAGTGGTTGCACCTCTCCTCGATTTGTTTTCAGAAAATATTTACGAGACCAATCATCTAAATCCATTGAAATAAATCTGAAAATGATCGGCGCATATTTAGAACTAAAATAAGGCAAATGGTGTCAGCGAGCGCGGGTAAACGTTACTCGTCTGGTTCTTTGGTAATATTTGTGATTATAGTTTAAGGTTTTTGTAATTGATGGGATTAAAAAAGCTGTAAAAAACAATCTGTAAGAGAATTATTAACGATCGATAAAAACGGTTTGATTAAAAAGTTTTTTTTAGAAAAATTAGGTTACGCAAACTTGTTTTTTTCTAGATATTTATTTATATATACTATTATTTATATATTAAAAGAAAAAAAAAAAATGAAAAGTAATAATAATAATAATAATGATAATAATAATGATAAAAGTAATAATAATGATGACATTAAAGATGATAAAAAGACATCAACACTAATTAAAGAAACATTAGAAACAGAGAGATTTAATGATATCGGTAATAATATAATATCGCCTATCGAAATAATGATTGATGTTAAAAAAGAGTTTAGTAATGGTGTGAAGGAAGTTGTCATAACCACAGCTACAACAGCACCTCTTACTCATGTATGGAATTACAATATATTTGATTTTAAGAGATTGTTATATATAATTCAAAATTATATTCCAATTATTTAGATAATGTTTGCTGGAGGATTTGGTGGATCAACTGCTGATTTTTTAATGCATAGGTTAGATTAGATGTTGTGTGGTTCAATCACAAAATTTTTTTTTCTTTAAAAATTTTACATAATTCATATATTTGTTATTCTTGCAAAAAGTGTTGATACAGTCAAAACCAGATTACAAGGTCAAAAATTTACCAAGCCACCAAAATATCAAAGTATGTTACATGCATATGTTACAATACTTAAGCAAGAGGGTATAATGCGTGGATTATATGGAGGAGTTTTGCCTGCAATATCAGGGTCAGGTATTAATGATCAAACAAACAAATAATTAATTGTGTGTTGATTAACTAATTTATTAATTGATTGGATTGATTGATTGATTGGATTGATTGACTAGTTCCTGCCACAACGATTTATTTTGGAACTTATGAATTCTTTAAGCGTAATTTAACAGGGATTGGAATCCCTGATACAATTTCTCATTTATCATCTGGTAATAAACAATTTTTATATAATATATACACACAAATTACATATAAATGATATAACTAAAAAACAAGTTTTATAGGAGCTCTTGGTGATGTAGTTGCATCTACTGTGTATGTTCCATCTGAGGTAAACTTTTATCTATCATAGTGTATTATGTTTTTTGAATAAAAATTTCATGTGTATTTTCTTATTTAGGTATTGAAAACCAGATTACAATTACAAGGCCGATACAATAATCCACATTTTTTTTGTGGATACAATTATAGAAATACTTGGCACGCTGTGCAGATGGTTCGTTTGCACCTTGGTGGTTCGTTTAAACCATGTGCTACTTATTAATTATTTGATTAATTTGGTTGGTTGTTTGATTAAACAGATTTATTGATTGAAATGAATTGGTTAAAATATATAATAGATTTATAAACTTGAAGGTGCAAGTGCATTCTATCATGGTTATAGAGCTACTTTATTACGTGATGTGCCATTTTCTGCATTACAATTTGCTTTTTATGGTAAAGTTTGAAAATTTATTTTATTAATCAATCTAAAAAAAATTTAATTACTAATTATTATCAATAATAATTAGAAAAGTTCAAGTTTTGGGCAGTTTTATATACAAGCAAGAATAATTATTCATCATCATCTTCTTCTTCAACAACCAGTCAATTAACATTAAAATGGGAAATAATAACAGGTACTTTGGCTGGTGCACTAGCTGGTGCATTAACCACGCCATTAGATGTGATGAAAACTTTATTACAAACACAAGTGCAAAAACAAGCACAAAAACAATCCAAAAAAGCTGCAACCTCTACATCAACAACAACTCCAAACCCAAACCCAAACCTATCATCAACAATTTCAACTCCATCTGCATCTGCAATAAAAACTCCATCAACAGTTATCAATCCACCAACATCATCAATATCTAAATATGCAACACATTTTTATGGTGGGATATGGGAAGGAATGCAATGGAATTATAAACATCATGGTTTGGCAGGATTATTTAGAGGTGTTGCCCCAAGGGTTGCTTGGACTGGTATGCAAAGTGGTTTAATGTTTGTAATCTATGAACAAGTTTTATGTTTTTTAGGAAATATGGCAACAACTTCAATTTAATATAATATGTATATATATATGTGCGTGTGTGTGTGTGTGTGTGTATAGATAGATATAAATAAAATTTGTAGATATTAGATTACCAAATTTATGCAAAAATCTGCAGATAATCCCCAAATCTGGTAGATAGATTGTTAAATTTTATTAATTACTATTAAAGTTTTTTAAATTATTTTTAATCACGAGTAATTATTATATACAAAAATGTTAACATTTATATTTATGCATTTAGGTACATAGGCAAAAAATTATAACAATTATTCAAATTTAGCAACATGACCACAAACTTAATTGCATTGTTATTATATGATTTTGATGATTTTAGACACAAATTTTTTTAGAATTTTGATGAGTTAGGAATTAAAATTTATAAAAGTAATTTATGCATTTATTGTATTGTTGTGTTCGTCATATTTTTCATGTCTGCATTGTAGTAAATTTCTTTGAGTGCTCGCTTTTGGCAATATCGTAACATGTTTGGTGCTCTCAAACAATTTTTTGATGACTTTGGAATCAAATTTATTAAAGAAAGAAAAAGATGATAAGTTTGGCATCAAAAATTATTCAATTTATCAAATGGTAATAAAACTCGATAGTAATAAAAAAATTCTATATAAAAAGGTATCCGTTGAACATTACAACGAAAAAATCATAAATCAAAAAAAAAACAAGAAATAAAATAATTTTACCAATAAAAACTTTTATCAACTTTCTCGAAAATGCAATATAAATTTCTTTATCAAAACAAAATTAACAACGACATTAAATTAAAATCCTCTGGAAATCCTTTTGAACAATTTTTGAAAAATCTCGAGCTACCCAAATTCTTGTCAACTCGTCATCATCATCATCATAGCAATAGCAAACCAAAAAAATCATTCAGAAAAATCTTTAGCAAAATCATTCACCCAATTAATAAATCATGTGATTTTAGCAAGACCAATTGTCCCTACGAGATTTTCAAACAATCATTAGAAAAAAATTCTGATAAAATACCATCAATAGATTTTAATATTATGAAAATCAAAGTAAATTTCTATTGGGATTTGGATACCGTCACCGAGATAAAAATTCCATTCGGCGTTTCGTTTAGATCCTTTTTAAATTATTTGGCCGAGAATGACTATTTCAACATACCCGTCGATGATTTAACTTTGTTGATGCAAACAGATTTATACGATCCACATTACGACATCATCAAAGCTAATGGAGTCTCTGATACAACAAATGCACAACTTTTAGAAATTTTACTAAAGAATAATAAATTGAAGATCATTAATAACGAAGACTCGTTTAATTATTATAAATGCTTGATTAATAGCGGCATATCGATCACGATTTTTTCCAAATCTTATTTGTAATCAATTTAATATTAATTAATTGTTTTATATATATATATATATAATTTAATTGGGTTTTCATTTGTAAAAAATGTAAATAAAAAAAAAATTTAATCAATAAATAAAAAAATCACAAAATACCAATATTAATCATGAATGAATTTTAGTGTAGCACGTGTCCACAATATTGAAAATGAAAACTTTCAAGTTTTCATTGTAAACCAAAAAAATTAATTAGAAAACTCCAATCTTCTAAAAGCCTTTTATCTATTCGTTAATGTCGGATTTTAATATTTAATATTAATATTGTTTCTTTTCAAACACTATAACCATTTAGAATTAGTAAACATGGTAGTTACTATATCTGCTTGTTGAATTTAATTAGTGTCAAAATTACACAAATTCATATTAATTGTACCTTGTAGATCTGCTTGTTGCATTCGAAAGCATCAATTTTTTAATATAAATATAAATATCTGCAATATATATTTTTTTTTTCGAATCTCTTCCAAACTCAACTCGTCTTGGGGAATTTACTAAATTTTTAACTATTTTATTTATTTATTTCCTTACATTCATTTTAACTTTTTTTTCTTTAAAGAAAGGATTTTCTAAAAATCTTAACCCTTAATTCATATATATATATTTTCACACACACATATTTATATATACACTTTTATATATAAAACGTATTAAATATAGAACGTTAGATACGTTTTATATTTTTTTATTATCATATATATATTTTTTAACGTATACCATTTACCATCAATTAATTATCTATTACCATTATCATCCGACATTCACAAGTCATTCGTTCTATATATATCCTTTATTAACTAAATAAATAAATAGAATAAAATAAAAATAAAACTCCTTTATTTTAAGAGGTTTTAAATTCCCCATCACCCCCCTATTTATTGTTTTATAATAAATCAATAAATCAATAATATCATTAACGTATTTAACGAACTACTTTATAATAATCATCCACCACCACCACAAAAAAATTTTAAAATTTTAAAATCATCTCCATTTGAAATTTTAAATTCATTCATTCATCCGTTTCATTAGTAATTAATTCATTTGTAAAAATTTTTATATAAATATAGTTCTTTTTGCTTTTACCCTTTTTTTTTTGCAAACTAAAATGATTGCATACCGAGAAAAACCAAATGTTTTCCAGTCTTTGAAATGGACTCAATTGATCTTTTCATTTGTGGTTTTCATCCTTGGTGAATATTTTATTTTATTTAATATTATTTAACAATGGATTTTTAATGCTAAAACAATATTTTATTTTATTAGAAATGATCCAGCTTGGATCAAATACAAGTTTATCTAACAAAAATCTTCAACAACTTGCTCCATTTATCAGCATTTCTGGTGAAAAACTATTTGTATACTTTGCTTTTTCGCTCAGTATCTTCACTATCGGTAAGAATTTTTTTTTTTTTTTGAAGCTGATTTTCAAAAGAAGAATAAAAAAATTTATTGATTGGATCTTTTTTTTTTAATATTTTTGATTTTCCAGCAATTTATCTTGTTAAATTCAAGACAATTTGGTCTCGTAAAAATGGTCCATTTATTTGGCTTGAAGTGTGAGTTTTTTAGTATTAAATTGTATCAATTAATAATGATTAATGATATTTATAATAAAATGTATTTTTAATAATAATCAATATTTAGATCATTATTGATGCTTTGGTTCGCTGGATGTAAGTAAAATGATTCAAATTTTTATTTCAAATTTTTTCATTTTTTTTTATTAATTTATTTTCTTCCAATAATTTAAATAGCAATAATAAACTCGATGAAAATTTTCATGAATTATCATTCTGAAATAATAAATTCGACCGACAAGCTTCCACAAGAAGCATTTACAAGTTTCAATGCATACATTGCATCAATGTTTTTTTCGTGGTTGAATGTGATCTTGTTCATGGTGTCGTTATTCATGACCTATAAAGTTAATGTTGAAAAATCAAAAATTAACAGTCTACGGCTTCGCCAACAAGCAAAAACTCGTAACGTCAAAGTGATAAAATATTCTCGAAATTCGGAACAGAAACGTGTCACTTTTATTCGCAACAACGAGAAAGATGTTAAAGAAAAGGTTATTATGTGCAAGGAGGAGGATTTTGTTGGTGGTAAAAATAATGACAATGATAATGATAATGAAAAATTTGATAACGACGCTGATTCAAAGGTTTAGAGAGGTCTATCTATCTATCTTTGATTGTATTAGTATAAAAATTTAGTTGTAGATTTTAATTTTTTGTAAATATTTTCTTTTATGAATTGAATTTCTTGCACTTTTTGATTACGCATTATTTCATCATCATCATCATCATCATCATCATCATCACATAATTCATTAATATTAACATTGTGCAAAAAATATAACTCATTCATTCTTTATTAAATATCATATCATATTTTATCCCCAAATTCTCATATATCCATACATACATACTTGCATATCATATTATTATCATATGAAGCAACTCATTCATATTTTATTGATATAATTTTTGGAGTAACGATACAATATATTAAATTGCTTCAAAGAAATTTGAATTACGTCATTATTGAGTTTATGGTGGTGTGGTGTTGAAAAAAATCATATCATCGTCATAAACAGGTTGTGCAATTCTTTGTCAATATACCTACGCACATCTTTAAATTTCGATGGCATTGAAAAACCCATATCGTCAGTGAGTTGTGTGACCTTTCTAAGAGTACTTGATGTCCACATCCCATACACAAGTTTAAATCTTTTGTTAAACTTTCAGATTCTTTTACTAGATCCTTAATCAACCAACCAATCTTAAAAGGAGCAATCCTTTTAAATAATTCTTGATTTTATAACTCTTGCTTGGTAAATTGTAGGAAGTGTCATAATATAAAAGTTTTATTACACTTGTATAGTTTATGGGAAAATGAACCAGCATGATTATATTGAAATATTTCAATCCTAATTTGTTGCCATTAATTAGTAAACAATAATTTTAATTATTAATATATAGTCCCCAGTGAAAGTAATGCCATGAGAATTAGAACCACTTTACTCAAGCATAGTTCCATAAATTGTCTAATTTATTAAGGATACTGGCTGCAACTTTTGATGATGGTTGCTACCATCTTTGTGTCATATAAAAATGATTACAACAACCTCTATGACCATTTTGTTTCCTTTTTTTGGATTGCAACATGGAACACTAAATTTTAAAAATCCATTATAACAAGAATTTAATTAATAGTCCACTGTGGTGAGGACTGCTGTGACAAGGTTCTTAGGTAGTAGAAGTAGCTATTTATTCATATTCATCATTATCATTATCACCATTTTCATCATTTGATATTTCATCAAGTAATTATTATCATCATTATTAAATATTTTGTAACTAGTGTAAAGTTTTATTATTGTTAATATTAAATATGCAATAGATATTGGGTATTCGATATAAGGTTGTGGGCGAAACCTCTTAATGACTGTCGAAACTCTGTCGAAACTCTAATGAACAATTAATGTGTAACCTGTCGAAACTCTGATGATTGGCGAAAACCCCAAATGCGAAACTCTGCCGAAACTCTAATAAACAATTAATGTGTAACCTGTCGAAACTCTGTTGATTGATT
The DNA here is from genome assembly GCA_958430865.1 of Entrophospora sp. SA101. NCBI lineage: Eukaryota > Fungi > Glomeromycota > Glomeromycetes > Entrophosporales > Entrophosporaceae > Entrophospora > Entrophospora sp. SA101. The sequence continues at coordinate 19,880 of CAUDNR010000958.1, forward strand.
TCTGGAGGAGTTTCTCCCGCAACCTTAGTGCTGTACTAAGGTTTTTTTGCATCATTTTTTTTTTTTTTGAAAAACAATTTATTTTTCAATGACAAAGCATGAGTGATGTTATTTGGTATGGCTTGGTTCTCCTAAAGAAGAAGTGTCAATAACTAACCAGAGGTACTATTTTTTATTTGTATTGATATAATGTGGTGTCTTTTATTTTATATAAATACTATAATTGGAATCAAAATGCAGTGCAGATCTTGCTGGGTAATTATAAGAATCTCATCAAGATGGTAAACAATTGGTATTTTGCTTTTGGTAATCAATATTAATAATAATATTAATAATAAAATATATAATTACAAGAAGGTGCCAAGACAACACACTGCTGAAAAAGAAACATGTCGATATGCAATGTTTGATTATCAGAAATTAGCAGGCATTAAATCACGCACACTACCTTGAACACTTATAGTCATTCACACATCTTCCTCATGTACATAAGGCTAATCTGACCTGCATCCCCCAATGGATATGATATGCAATTAAATTTCAGGGGAGGAGCGCATGGCTCTGGAATTTATTAAAGCTTCATCAATCGTCAAGGACACTTTCACTAATCTTCCCTCACAGCTAAGGTTGTGGGCGAAACCTCTTAATGACTGTCAAAACTCTGTTGAAACTCTAATGAACAATTAATGTGTAACCTGTCAAAACTCTGATGATTGGTGAAAACCCCAAATGCGAAACTCTGCCAAAACTCTAATAAACAATTAATGTGTAACCTGTCAAAACTCTGTCAATTGATTTCTGGAGGAGTTTCTCCCGCAACCTTAGTCTGAGTTAAGATTGCTTGCCGAAACTTTTTAATGACTGCTGAAACTCTAATAAACAATTAGTGTGTAACCTGCTGTAACTCTGCTAATTGTCAAAATCCCTAAATGCAAAACTCTGCCAAAACTCTAACAAAAAATTAGTGTGCTACCTGCCAAAACTCTGCTGATTGATTTCCAGAGGAGTTTTGGAAAGCAACCATAGTCTGAATCTTGAATGATGATGATAATAATTTTCGCGAATATGTATTTATGCTTTACTTTCAAAGCTATCTATTACATCAGGAAAATGGGTACAAATATTATGCATATATAATACACAATTGCAGGGATTAAGCATATAATATGCATACAAATCGCGTATTTTTTTATGTATGCAAATTGTA
>CAUDNR010000960.1:4863-19383 GCA_958430865.1 Entrophospora sp. SA101
CAAATTACAAAATTGCTATTTTTGAAATTTGGCCACGTGGCGCAGAAATAGGAGGTCTTTAGACCGAGCCAACCATAGCTTTGTGGAGAAAGGTCTTAGCTTCAAAATCATGGTTTGTTACATTTCCATTTCCGGTATACTAAAGGATATACAAGACCAATAAAAAGTTGTGGGACTAGGTGTCCTGCACTATACCATGTATAATACGGTATTATACTATATTAATATAGCAATTTTATGTACCCTGTAGATCTTGCGGATAAATAACAACAACAACAACAATAATAATAATAATACAACGATAAAATCGAATACCGATTCTTAAATAACGAATAACAAGATGCCTCCTAAATTATAAAGTAATCGTAATCACGAGTTAGATAGCTACTCAGTCCTAATAATAATGATGATAATACTTATTAATTCGCGGAAATTGAAATATAGTATTAGTGCAGTCTTTTACAAAAAATTAGAATAAGGATTTGATAATTTCCATAATTTATGCCCATACATTCATATTTGCATAAACTGTTTATAATTCAAAAAAATATAAAAAGAAAATTTAATTGGAAAAAATATAAACTTTAATTAAAAAGAAAATTTAATTGGAAAAAAATATAAACTTTAATTAAAAAGAAAAATTTAATTTTTACATTATACAAATATTTATCAAAATATTGTAACATCCACTTACATTAAACAATAAAACTTAAAAACTATTGTTATATTTCATCATTCGATCATTTAAATTCGCAAAAAAAATCTTTTGATTTCAATTTTTTTTACAAATCAAAAATAATTATACAAATAATAAATAAATAAGTTAATTTATTAAAATAATTTCGATAAAACCAGAAAGATCGAAAAGTACTTTGCACGGGTAAAATTTTTCCCGAAATAATAAGATGTTTCCTATCAGTCAAGTAAATCATGAGCCATTTACGCGTTCAGCCCTAATAATAATAATTCACGGAAATTGAATAACTTATATTCTGAATGTTTTCTATAATCTTGTCAGAGGTTACATTTAAAGCTAAGCCAAACCCCTTTAGTTTCCATTTAAGGAAAATCGTCAAAGATGATGAATGTTTTTAAAGCTTATTTGTATACAAAACATCAATTCAATTTATTTAATTTCCGTTTAATATATCATCATCATCCAAAAATATTAGAATAAAGGAGGAAAATAAAAGTATTTAAATCGAACAGAATCAACTTTTTTTACAAATCAAAAATTATAAAAATGTCATCCAAATACGCCAATGACGTCTGTATTCGATGCAGTATTAAACAAATTAAATGCGACAATAAAGAGGTTTGCGATAATTGCGACAAGACAAAAAATGATTGTCATCGAGACAGGGCCGTAAAAAAAGCAATCAAGAAGCAACGACAACTGAATAAATTATACAAAAGTTGTTATAAACAGTGTAAATACAATCTTCGATATTTTCACATCAATATTTACAAAATTTCAAAAAAATTTAATTTGTATTTTTGTTTTTAATTTCACAAGTTGAAACATTTCAAGCTTTACAAACCCAACCTACTGAGCAGGGAATGTTAAATCTATTAAATCTATTGTTAGATCTTAGCATTCAAGGTAACGTGATCTTCAAAATATTTACTATTTAATTTAATTTGCTAAAAAAATTAATTCGTTAATTTTTTGATTTCATAAGTTGAAGCACTTCGTCAACAAATTTTACAAACCCAAACTATTATCAACGAACAAAAAATGTCAAATCCATTATTAAATTATTATTTTAACAATCTTGGTTTTAATAATAATCAAGGTAAACAAATTCTTCAATATTTGCATATTTATTAAATTTTTTAAAAAATTTAATTCGTTAAATTTTCAAATTCACAAGTTGAAACACTTCACCAACAAATTTTACGTGCCATCAATGAGCAAAGAATGACAAATCTATTACTAAATTATTATCCTAACGAACTTAGTTTTGGTAATAATAACCAAGGTAAACAAAGTCCTCAATATCTGCACATTTAATATTTATTAAAATTTAATTTGTTTAATTTTTGTTTTGATTATAAAGCCAAAACATTTCATCAACAAATTTTACAAACTGTAACCACTACTAGTGAGCAAGAAATGTCAAATTCATCATTAAATTTTAGTTTTAATCTCAACAACAACAACAACAACAACAACAACAACAACAACAACAACAACAACAACAACAACAACAACAATATGTTGATGGGAAGTGGATTCACTTATAATTTATTCAATTCAGAAAATCTTTATATATAGTAATAGTAATAAAATAGCTGGGTTACGCTAATAATAATAATAATAATAATAATAATAATAATAATAATCATTTAAATTTCTAAACAATTATTCCAACAAAACAATAATAATAATAATAATAATAATAAATAACAAACAAATTAAATTGGACTTTCTTTTTTTAAAAAAAAAAAAAATTTCTGAAATGGATGAAAATGTAAAATGATACCTTTTGTGCGCTGGTGAGTACTATACTAAAAAAAAAATCCAAGCTCAACATGGCAATTCATACTTCAAATATTTTTTATGAATTCGTCAAACAAGAGGATGGTATTGACGTTCTGCGTAATCTAATTATATTGTTAATTTGATTATGTGTATATAGTGATTATGATGGAATTAGCACAAAATTGCTTTTTTCACATACGAATTTTTGAGATTTTAAATAAAAAACCAAGAATGCTAAATCCTTTTATTGTTGAATTAATCACTAAAGTTTGATAACGATGAATTTTTTTTTTATGTTCTTTAAATAATGCAATCTTGATTTTTCGATTTTTCAAATAATTCATTTAGTTTTTTTTTATTATAAAAAAAACCCCCATTAAAAATGTAAATGGGTACGAGAAAATTGCTATTCAATCATCTCCAAAATAAGCCTCGGCTTGAAGGCAAAGTTTCGACTTGATAAACCCATATAAATAAATCCCAAAAACCATTCGCTGGTAAAATCTGATCCATTCAATTTATTTTATTGCCATCAATTATTTCGTTCTCTCGCCTAATAATAATAACAATAATAATTGGAAATTTATTTTCATAGATATCAATAAATACAAATCAATCAATAAATATTAATTTCAAAGTTAACAAAAATTATAATTATACGTTATTACCAATTCATGTGTCCTCGGGATTATGAAAATACCATAAAACCTACCAAATGATGAGCCACCAACTACCAACAAGACAATTCTTTTCGATAAACTGGAGAGCGGCAAAGAAACCAGTAATAAGAAAAGATGTATATCGGACAAAACTTGAACCAAAAGAAAGGGAGGATTTAAAATTTCTTAAATTAATGTTAGGATCATCCGATTAAGGGATTTTTAAATGGCTAACATCACTAGTTTTGTAAAATTTTTCCCACGTCGATCATTATATAACATTCACTTATTCATAAAATTTAAAGATCTCTAAATCTTTTAATTAACTAATTTAATTTCTAAATAATGTTTTACAAAAATAAACCCAATCAATAAATAACAAATAATAATAATAGCGATATTCAGTACTAGTGTCAGCATATTAATATATTAATATTCCGTGTTTTGATACGGAAATATGTACGACCACCATAATAAAGAATTAAAACGCAGTAAGAAAATTTTAATTCTTTTTTTTGATTTTAAATTCATTTCTATTTGCAAATCCAAAAAGAATATAGATTTACTTATTTTTATATATTAATGTGTTTTTTTTTATTATTATTAAATCATCAAAATAAATAAATAAATAAATTTCCATTCTAATAGTGCAAATTCCATGTAAATTGAGTATTGCCAATTCCATATCTCTTGGTAGAATTCCATCAGTACCAATTCCGTACAAATAAAAACGTACTTTTACCGGATTTTCCGTACATATTCCTTATTATTATCATCATCATCACTATCAGTTATGAATTACTTACATTTTCCCGTACATTTTGTGCTTTTTTACAGGAAGATTCTATATTAGTAACTTTCCGTGAGTAATTTTTTATGGGGTAATAAATATTTATCAATTAATTAAAATTTGTCAAAAATCATTGGTTTATTAAAGATAGGAACTGCAATTCAGTTATCACATGCCATAACCGCAATTTCAATTTTCATATGCTGCAATTAGTTGAGGATCCATTTTTTTTATTTATATTCGTTCTATAAAACAAATTAGAAGTGGTTGATTAAGTTGTTACTTATCCCAGGAAAATATAAACTTTGAATTTACAAAACTAGTGGTTACACTCGTAAGAGTACTCATGGCGATCTGCACGAGTATATGACATAATTAACACTTAATATAGTATGATCGGCTTAAAATAAAATTTGACGTCAACAAACAGTCAAATCGTTTCAACGAATCTATGGAGACATATAAGATCTAAAATTCATTATTATAACAAAATTCATTGAAACAACGAGGTTGACCATATAAAAAACAAGATAAACAAATATTATTATTTTGCAGCTTAGGTTCTCAAATTATATGCAAATTTATTTCTCTAATGTTAATAGATATATAATAAAATTTAATATAAAAATATAAAATAGATATTATAGTGTTCAAAGACTATAATAATAACAAAATTGATATTTTTTAGCTAGATTGATGAATTCCGTTTCAAAAAACAATTTTTGAAATGATAATGGTTTTATCTCATTTTCCAACCAATCTTTTATAATTGTGAGAGGATATGGTACATGAACTAAATTTAAAGCATTTTAATAGGTTCAAAATTTTGTGTTAACCATGTGATTGTGGTTCCCATTTATGATTAGTTGCTGCCAGTTATTAATTAATTTGTTTTGAGCTCACTAGTTGAATAATCATACATTACTTTTAAAGATTCTTTAATTGTAGTTATACGTGGAATATTTAAATGCGAGTTGAGAGAATGAACAAATGCTCCAAACTAGAACCTTTTAAAATATGAAAATGTTGCATGTACATCTTTAATCACAAATTCAATTAATTTTTTTTTTCTATGGATCATATACTCAAAATTTGAAATATTATGTGATATTCAATTCAGCTTTCAAAAAGGAGTCAATTCATCTAAAAAAAATATATTTTGTCATTGATTTTTAAATTTGAGAATGCAATAATTTTCGTATTACAACATTTTGAATTTGCAAAGTAAAATAGTCAATCGACCAACTTTTAGAAGATTTTACGAAAACCACAAGGAAAACAACTGAATTTTTATTTATAGATCAATCGGCTGAACCTCAAGGATCATTTTAGTATTATGAAGTGATACCCTCGAAAAAAGTTTTTATAACGGAAAAAAAATTTCGGCTCCTTGTTCGAGTACTCTCATAAGCGCGGATCTCCCCATAACAGTCAGACAAGATTTCACGCGATCGACATGTCTACTGTCATAGCTATGTAAAATTTTTGTGAAACGCGTCAATTTTCACTATATATTAAAATCGAAAGAACTTTTTACTTGTCACTAGTACAACCACATGTAATTTTTAACAAGGAACGTGATAGTTTGTACACATTCTTTAAGATTTTATTTTATTCCTTGTAAAATTTTAGATATGGTTTCATAAAGAAACAATAAATAATTAGCAGTTGGGAATTATACATTTTTAAATAAAATATAATAAAATGAAAACTAATAATAAGTAGTTGATTATATAATTTTTTAATATTGTAATTATATTCTTACTAATAAACTTTACTTTTTGTTTATATGTAAACAGATATTGCAAGACTCATTAAAGGATACATATATATATGTTTTTAAATAATGAATGATAAGAATGGTCACAAAATGTTGTTCCAGTAATTACAACACTGCCTTAAAAAAAAAATAAGGAATTAATGTATATTCTAGAACTATACGTATAGTACTGATCTGATACTCATGACGTCTATACTCTGCACGAATTAACTTCTATTCCACTTTCTACAATATATGATTATACTAAAAAACTTATTAATGAGATTTCTTTAGGCCCTAAGCAACATCATGCAGACCCAGAAAATTTTTTCCTAAACTTAACTTGATTCGAAGAATAAATTCCCACCTCTGCTGAACTTGCAAATATTTAAATAAACATCATTATAATCTTAATATTAGTAATCGTACAGTACTTAATGAGCTTCATAGATTGCAATATCTTTCTACCATTCCAAAATCTGTGCCTCTTCTTATCAACCAACACAAACAATGTTGTATAGGATTTGCCATAAAATATAGAAGACAAAAATGGGACAAGCCACTTTTTTGATGAAACTACATTATAAATGTTTAAAAATACTCAAAAGTATTTTATAAAACTGGTTAGTCGACCTCCACAAGGCTATGGTAAAGCATCCATACAAAATTTATGCCTGTGGTGCCTCTTCTGTAAAAGGTCCAATTAGTTTCTTTTTATTGATATTATGGATGATGCTTTATATCGAAAGATTTTGACTGAAAATCTATTTGACAATACAAACAATGTCATGGGAAACCACTGATTTTTCAACAAGATAATGACCCTAAGCATACTGATAGTAATACTAAAAAATTTCTTGCACAACACTGTCCAAAAATATTGGATTTTCCATCAAATAGCCCAGATTTCAATCCAATTAAGAATTTGTGGCAAATTTTAAAGGGACATGTTGAAAAGCAAGTCAATAAAGTGTTAATTAAAAGGTTTTCATGAAGTAATTTTAGGATCATTGACAAAAAAATTTTTGTCGATTTAATTCGTAGTATGTTGTCAAGATTAAATGAAGTAATTGAGAAAAATGGTAATGATATAAGCCACTAAGTAATTTAAGTAAACTTGTTTATCAAATAATAAAGAGTATATCTATAAATTTTCATGTCTGTTGGCTATTCCGAAAACTTTTGTGCACTGTAAATTTTATGTGACATCCAGGATGCCTAACGATTGGCTTGCACTGCATAGCAATATCAGCCAATCATTAGGCGTCCTGTATTGTACATCGCACACCCGATATTGATTATTGTATGTTATAAAAAGAAAATAAATGGAGAATGAAATTCTATCAAAAGAAAAAACTGTTTATTATATATTTTTTCCTATTATTTATCATGATTTTTAAGGGTCAATTTGTTTTTATTTATTATTTAAATAATTTTTGGTGTGCTCAGCATTCCTTAATTGAGCTATTTTTGTAATTGAAGGCTTAAATAAAAATTTGAATGAATTTATATTTAATTTTATTGTATATAAAGCATTTACTCACATGTGGTATCTTCTGACCATTAATATCATTATAAAATTACTTATTAATATTATTTATTTATTTATAGATAGTAACAAGTAATTACGGAAATTGAATTAAGCATGGATAATTATGCATGCATGATTAAATTACAATTCAAACCATTATGAAGATAAAAGATCAAACAATATTAATGAAATCTGTCATCATTGGTTTTATCCAGAAAAATAATAAAAAAATCTTGAAACATTAACTCGATAAGATTATTGGATATAGAGAGAAAACTTAATTTAAACCTTCACCTTTCCATCCAAGGCAATAGTGAAAGATAAATAATGATTATCAAAATTAAAAGCATTTTATTTCATATATCAAGAAATAATGGAAAGCTTTTGTTATCATTCATTATTGTCATTTAAAATACCAGATCAGCCCTGATTATTATTAATTTACGAAAATTCCTTTGTTTTTTCTACAACCTTGTTAGAGATTGCATTTATACCTTTCGTTTTTCTCCATTTAAGGAAAATAAACAGTTAAAGATCAATTTCCATTTAATATATTGTTATGCAATTAGCAGCCAAATATTAGAAATAGAAAGTATTTAATCCACATCAATTCTTTTTTTTTACAATCAAAAAAATCATTACAAATGTCATCCAAATACGCCAATAACGCCTGTATTCGATGCAGTATTAAACAAATCAAATGCGACAATAAAGAGGTTTGCAATAATTGCGACAAGACAAAAAATGATTGTCATCGAAACAAGGCTATAAAACAAGAAATCAAGAAGCAACAAAAACTGAATAGATCATACAAATATTCTTATAAACAATGTAAACTCTTCAATATTTGCACATTTAATATTTACTAAATTTTTAAAAAAATTAAAATATTTTTATTTGTTTTTGATTTCACAAGTTGAAGCATGTTACCAACAAATATTACAAGCTAAAACTACTGGTGAGCGGGGAATGTTAAATCGATTATTAAATCTTAGTAAACAAGGTAGGTAAAGTTTTCAATATTTGCACATTTAATATTTATTAAAAAAATCAATTCGTTTAATTTTTTGCTTTTGATTTCACAGTTGAAGCACTTCATCAACAAATTTTACAAACCATAAATACTATTCATGAACAAAGGATGTCAAAATATTATTTTAACAATCTTGGTTTTAATAATAATAATCAAGGTAAACAAAGTATTCAATATTTGCACATTTAGTTATTTACAAAATTTCTTAAATTTTTTTTTTGTTTTTGATTTCACAAGTTGAAGCACTTCGCCAACAAATTTTACATACTATCAAGGAGCAAATAATGACAAGTCCGTTATTAAATCACGATCTTGATTTTGGTAATAATAACCAAGGTGAACAAAGCCTTCAATATTTGCGCATTTAGTATTTACAAAATTTTAATTCGCTTTGGCTTACAAGTTGAAGCACTTCATCAACAAACAAATCTTACAAACCATAGAATAAGGAATTATTAAATTTTAGTTTTAATAATAATAATAATAATAAATATATATGTTGAATTCATTTGTCAATTAAGAAAATTTTTTATATATAGTATTAAATAGATAGTAATAATATACAATTAATAAGTTAAATAAAAAATGAAGTTATGAACCCAAAATGTGTTAATTCAAAATGACAATCAAAAACGTGTTAATTCAAAAATAACAATGAACTCAAAAACGTGTTAATTCAAAATAATAACAAATGGAAGTATATATTTTATTTGATAACTTTTTTGGATTTTAAAGTTGCACGAAATTTCCGGAGTTTTTTGCATAATATTAATATATATCTATACCACAAGGAATATATAACTGGTGAAATCTTAATAATGACATACAAGGCTCTTTGTATATCTTCATTCAAAAAATTTTACTATACTTATACCTGGTTTTTTGCTAAAAATCTCCCAAACAAAAAAAAAAAATAATGATAAAATAAATTCATTTATTATTCTTAGGATATATAAAAATGTGTACCGTACTAAAAAAAATTCCAAATTCAACATGGCAATTCATATTCCCAAACTAAAAAGTATGAATTCGTCAAATAAGAGAATGGTTATCGATGTCCCGCATAATCTCATTGGAATGTCTACTTGAAAAGGTAGTCAGTTGTACCGAGTTCTCTAATTGAACAAAGCATCAAATCCAATAAATATTTTTATATTGTTAATTGATTATATGCATAGTATATAGTGGTAGAAATTGCTTTTTTCACATTATGAATAGCATATTTATCAGTGTCTCCGTAAACATCACCTTTCAGTCACGAGCAAAATGCCTACTGGCTACATTATTATTATTATTTGAAGATATATTACGATTATTATTATTATTGAATTACCATTTGTTCTCTCTTTCCAACTACTATTAATAGACTTATTATTAATTTTTCTTTTAATTTTTGTTCAATTAAACTTTCTACACTTTATTATTGTTGATAAATATCTTGCCATCATAAAATGCGCAGATAATTCCATACCTCTAGAAAAAGTTTTTCATCTATTAATTGTTCCATTTGATATTGTTGGTAAATAGGTGGATGATTGAACAGGTACAAGGAACTAAGATCTTAAATGACGAATTTTATCAGATTATATATTTGTATTCTAATATCTATTTACTAGTTTAGCACCATTTTCAATATGTAACGTGTATAAATGGTGAATGGTCAATTGATGATATGTGAAGGTGATGGTTTTTATCTTTTGAGTTAATTTCTAATTTGGGACCTCGTCTATAATTTGGAATGTCCAAGTGCAATCAGGAAACCTTTTCTGACATGAATTATTACACTACTTACGTAGGTTTACATCAAGCTTTGTAATAAATTTTTATGGAAAAATTATTACATTCATGTTTATTTTATTACAACATCATATAATAAAACTTATGGTGAATGCAATATTAGCAAGGAAAATTTCCTGTCTACAAAATAGTTAAGTTTATGTTGGGCCTCATAATACCATACAAAAATTTATGGAAATTCAGTGTAAATATTACAATATAGTAAAACCTACGAACATAATATTACAGTGGAAAAACTTCCTGGCGTTGTCGTTCAATAACAGAACATTTAAAATACTATGTAATAGACATATCGTTGCCAGTTGTAGTTTTAAACAAATAATATCTATTCTCTTTATCTTATACATATTTGCTAATCTCAAATATCCGCCAATGAGGCATTTTATTAAGAGAATCAGATAATTAATTAGGCTGTTCTTCCCAATAATCTTGCAATGAAGGTAATCCTTTATGTATAGTTGATTATCAGTGATCGACAAAGACATTTCACGCAACATCATTAACTTCGCACTACCAATTAATTATACATGTAGCTTAAATCAGAGTTAAATTATTATTACTTACTTACTTGAAACGTGCTGCAAAAAAACCAAATATTATGTCACAGTGTGGTCAAATTTTGGTTATTTTTTATTTTTAAAAAATAAAACTACAAATAAGTCGTACCTCCATATAAGAAACCCTGTCGGGAACATAATGAATTTTTCTAAAAAAAGTTCTTACAAAGATGTGTTTATATGATGTTCTTATATGGAGGGTTCTTATATGGAGGTATGACTGTACTTAACAAAATACATACCTTCACAAATAAAGTTTTCTTGTTTGTCAATTGGACTATTCTTCAGTCTTTTGCTATATCACCAAACCTATAAAAAACCAGCTCTACAAAAATTAATGAAACAATAGAGCCTAAAAAGAATAAGCCAGTTGATAAAAAAATTTTTTTTGCTTACAAGAAATTGTCATCTATGGAAAGATTTCAAATAATTGTTTGATAAAAAGGCCAAGTTTTCATTCTACAAAGTGGTTATTTTATTGAAGGAAAAAGAGCTGCCGTTTCTATCAACGAAAAAACGAACCCTAAAAGGAAAGAAAAAAGAAAAAATGGCGAAGGATGGTATGTATGGATGAAGAAGAAAAGAATATTAACTATTATATATATGTTTATTACATGGCGTTTGCAAGAGGATAATGATACAAAGCACCATCATGCGTTACAAAAACCTTCATTTCTGAAAAAAGAATTTGTATAATAGGCTGGACATCCAACAGCCCTACCTGACCTCAATCCCATTGAAAATATGTGGCCAAGAATATTGAAGAGATTTATGGTCAAAGAATTCCTCATAAATATTATTTATGTCAGAAATGTGAGAATATTTGATAAGCTTTCAAATGAATCTAGCTTTGTTTATCTAACCTTGCATAATTGTTGAGAGATGTGATTTTTTGTGCGCGCCTTTTTTGAACACACACTGTATGATAAGTTTATGTACACAAAAGATCATTAAAATACGTTAAATAAATACTAAATTATCCAGAAAGTGTGTGCAAAATTTGACGGGCATGAAAATGTTGATATTTATAAAAATAATTTACAAGGAATTTTTCGTTTCGTCCGTTGCCCTTTTAAATTAAATTTGATTGATAGTATATGATTTATACAGTAATTGTTATTATGTTATTATTAAGAGGAAAAATAAATGAAAAATGAATTATTTCAGAAAGAAAAAACATTGCTTATTTTGTATTTTCAATGTTGTTTTTATTAATATTTCTGTATTTATTATTTATAATAATTTTAAAAATTTGTGCACTCAGCATTTCTTAATTGAGCTATTCTAACATATAATAAATTTGTAGTTAATAGCTTTGATGCATGTAACCTTCCATTTATCGATTTTTTTTTTTTTTGTAATTAAATTTCTTATTGAAATCTTTAAATTAATTTTTATTGTATATAAAGCATTTACCGAGTGAAAAATAAATGTACGTCTCTTCTAAGTTTAATTAAGATTAGCACTTATTAATATTATATTTACATATTCACATTTCATATTCGTTCCTCAAATAATATGAATACGTCAAAATACATTTTATTATAATTAAAGGGTTTAAAATTTTTATTTATTAATTAATCAAGAGTTAAATTCAAAGCTGATGATTGCGTAGTTACCCATTAATTAGGCTTAATTAATTCCAGATTAAACTTGCGATTAATTAATTGTGGTGGTGTTAATATTTACTTTTTTTTTTGTTTTTAGTTATAAAAAAAAAAAAGGTGATATGACGGATATAAATTAAATTGAAATGAATGGATGAAAATAGTCAAAATAGTAATACATATGTAAACTCGATAGTCTGACGCAGCAATCAATTGTTTAAAGTACTCGATAATATAAATAAATAAATGACCAGTTTACATAATTAATATGTATTATACAATGCCGATCCTTTAAAATTATCTATATACCTATTAATTTAATAAGCCGATTTGATTAAACCGAGATGAATTCACGGGACAATCTTGTCAAAGGTTACATCTAAGGTCCCCTTTCGCTTTTTCCGTTTAAGGAAAAGAAATGGTTAGAATTATAAGGCTTCTTTGTGTTGGAAATCCAATTTCCATTAATATATCTTAGAGAAAATAAAAGTATTTAAATCGACGACAAAATCCTTTTTCTTTTTTTACAAATCAAAATGGAGAGTTATAAATATGCCGTTGATGCCTGTATTCGATGTAGTATTAAGCAAATCAAATGCGACAATAAAGAGGTCTGTGATCATTGCAAAGGGACAAAAAATGATTGTCATCGAAACAAGACCGTGAAAAAAGAAGCCAAAAGATATCAAAGACTGAATAGATCATACAAACGCTTTCGTAACCAATGTAAACATAATATTCAATATTTCATATTTAATTGCTAAATTTTTTTTAAAAAAAATTAATTTGTTGTTTTTGATTTCTCAAGTTGAAACACTTCATAAACAAATTTTACAAACCAAAACTACTGACGAGCAGGAAATGTTAAATCGATTATTAAATCTTAGCAATCAAGGTAAACAAAACCTTCAATTTTAAATATTTGCAAATTTAATTTAATTTGCAAAAAAAAAAAAAAAAATCAATTCTTTTAATTTTTGTTTTTTGATTTCACAAGTCAAAGCGCTTCATCATCAAATTTTACAAACCAAAACTATTATTGATGAACAAAGAATTTCAAATCCATTATTGAATCATTATTTTAACAAATTTAATTTTGGTAATAATAACAAAGGTAATAAAGTCTTTAATATTTGCATATTTACTAAATTTTTTCAGAAAAAATTAATTCATTTTAATTTGTTGTTTTTGATTTCACAAGTTAAAGCACTTCATCAACAAATTTTACAAAACATAACTACTATTAATGAGCGAAGAATGTCAAATCTATCATCCAATTATTATTTTAAGAATAATAATCAAGGTAAACAAACAAAGTATTCAATATTTGCACATTTACGTTAAAATTTTTTTAAAAAAATTAATTCCTTTTAATTAAAGCACTCCATCAACAAAAGTTAGAAATCAAAACTACCAAAAGAGAGCAAGAAATGTCAAATCTATTATTAAACGATTTTAGTCATAATAATAATAATAATTCCAATATCAACAACACCGATTTATGAATTAAGAATAATATTTTTAGCTTAAAAAGCTTTATGAAAATAAAACATTAACATGTTTGTGTAATTATAGTAAATAATGTATATTTTTCATGTAACATTTATTAATTTTCTTAAAAATAGTGATTGACGTTGAAAAAAAACAAATAAAAAATAAAAATGGAAGTAATAATAAAATCAAAAATAAATAATAACAAATAAATTCGGTTGTCCTCCCTCGTCAAATGACATGAACAGTCTTAAACTTTTTGTCTCACTATTGTAACAAAGTTTGACATATAGACTCTTTGTCTTCGAATTACTAAATTTGAAAACGAAATTTCTATTTTCTTTATCAATTTCCCCACATTTATAAATAATTGCCATTTTTATTTTTATTTTTATTTTTATTTTTATTTTTGCTATTTTTTCTGAATTTTTAATAACATACAACTCGCGTAAAGTAATACCATATGCAAGTTTAGATATTTAATGTAAAGTTGAAAAATAATCTTAGCCTTTGAAGTAAAAACGTAGCATTGTTTGAATGGCTGTATCTCTGAATAGAGAGCTTCTTTCAACATAAAAAAAAGATTCGTTAGAAAGATTTAGTAGTTTAGTTTTTGCTTTACTTTAATAACAAAGTTCAAGCTTATTATGAAAATAAATTTTATGACGTTTGAAATGTGCGGTCTACGTAAGTTTTTTTATTATTCGGAGATTAAATGAACACAGTACAGTGCCGGTCACAAGTACACATCCAATTGTTTCAATTTTAAAATTTTGATGATCTTTCCAAAATAAGCAATAAACAAAATTTA
>CAUDNR010000961.1:0-21897 GCA_958430865.1 Entrophospora sp. SA101
TTACCTATTAACTACTTTTGTGCATTTTAACGTAACTCAAGTACTTTAAAATAATTGAAATTAATTGTAGCACAATACAGTCAAAGCTCGTTACAGTGAAGCTTGTTACAGTGGAAATGGCTTACAGTGAACTTTTTTTCATGTCCCAGTTCACACTATAATAAATTTTGCTTGTTACAGTGAACTTCATAGTAAAATCTTGTTATTCATTACAGTGAACATTAAAAAATTTTTTATATTGGACGCATGATAGGAAATAAATCTCATTACAGTGGAAATCACGTGGCGTTGATCACAGGTCTTTCACAGGTCTTCATATTATTGGTTGATTTAAACGACATCATAATTACGTTCATGATAATTTTGTTTTACTAAAATAGTAACACATTGATTCAAATAAATTATGATCGCGTTATTATAAATACATTCTAATTAATATTGTTACAATATTAACATGTTTATTACCATAATGACAATACCATACATTTATCAACATTAATTTACATATCTAATATCTACATCATCTTGATGTAAGTTTATGACAATTTAACAATTACAAAAATTGTAAATTTGTGAGGCCATCGCAAATATTGCATGATCCATATGAAATACATGGTAATAATTACAAATTTCTGTAATGGAAATATAGTTATTTACATATTAATATGTAATGATTGCATAATATTGTGTTCGATGTCATTATTATTTAATAGTAAAATAAACACTTATAAATAGATGACTGTAAAAACTTCATGTAAAAACAAAATTTATCAATATGGATAAAAATAATAATAAAAGAAAAAATTTAACATTTGGTGAGAAAAAAGAAATATGTGAATGGAAGAATAATTATCCATCTGAAGCTCTAGAAAATATTGCAAACAAATTTGAAGTATCAAGGTCATTAATTTCCAGTGTGTTAAAAAATAAGGAAAAATGGTTATCTAAGAATGAAAATCTGAGTAATCAAAAACGAGAGAGGGGAGGAAAATTTCCTGAAGTTGAAGCCGCTTTATATTTATGGATGCAACAAGCTTTATCTTCGAATATAGCCATTTCTGGAGATATATTGAAGTCAAAAGGATTGCAATTTGCTACTAAATTACAAAAAGAAGGTTTTAGTGGGTCAGATGGTTGGTTGACAAAATTCAAAAACCGTCATCATATAAAACAGTACTTTAAATCAGGTGAAGCAAATAGTGCCCCACTAGAAACATTAGGAAATGAGAGAAAATTATTAAAAGAAGTTATTCAAGATTATGAATCTCGTGATGTCTACAATGTTGATGAAACTGCATTATATTGGAATTTAGAACCATCCAAAACACTTTCAGATCACTTCATTTCTGGTACTAAAAAGTCAAAGGATAGGGTTACTATTGTTTTGATGGGAGCGATAAATTAACTCCATTATTTATACAAATGGCAAACACCAAGAGTTTTAAGAGGAATCAAAAAAGATGATTTACCTGTTTGGTATTTTTGGAACAAAACTGCATGGATGCAGGCGTCTATCTGGAAACAGTACCTATTCAAATTAAATCAAATCATGAGATCTATTTTATTATTGGCAGACAATGCTCCAACTCATTTATTAAATGAAGATGTGCCATTATCAAACATTAAAATTCATTTCCTTCCCCCAAATACTACCGCACATTTACAGCCTCTAGATGCAGGTATTATAAATAGTTTCAAGGCTCAGTACAGAAAAATTTTAGTGTCTAATCGAATAGATGCATATGATCAAGCACAAGAAAATAATTCAGAAATCTCACCACTTGATATTCTTGATGCTATAACTTTCACTAATAGAGCTTGGAAAAGTGTTAAATCTAGTACTATTAGAAATTTGTGGTTGAGGTTTAGTAACTTTTGCTTTTGATAATTTTTGAATCTGTGCTGGGGAGAAATTTTTCCATCCACCTATATTAGGCAAGGATCTAGCTCTAATATAACCAGCATATTGACCTTCTGTTGGCCATTGCCATTCAAACCAATTGGATATACCTGGTATTGTTTTCATTTTTCCTTTATTTTTTTCCCTATTCGGTGTCAGGTTTGCTACTGAAGTGCCTAGTAAACCTTTGATGGCTAATTCAATATCATTACCTTCTGTAATATTACATCCTAATCTAACATATCTTTTAATTGAATGTGAAATCTATAAAAAGCAAAAATAAATAATTAAAAAAATATTATTAAATAACTTATAATAAATTTAATTTACCTGAGCATGATGAGAGTCAATTGTAGTTTTAGCTTCACCAGGTTCAAGAAAAATCCATTTATGAATTGTAATATCATACCAATCCTTCCAATATGACAAAATTATCATTAATTCTGAATTGTGATAATGAGGCCCATTATCAGAAATAATTGTTACCCATTTTGGTTTTTTTGTCATGGTTTCAAAAACTGCATTTAAGGAAGATGCTGTAAACCATGCATCTTGTTTAGTATCATCAGACCAATGATCATATGCAATTATGTTGTAGTTTTCTTGATTTTCTGATTTGGTGTACATTAATACTGAATGTAATGTCCACCCATGTTTCCCAAAAAATTCAGTTTTGGTCTCTCAAGCTGTTTTTGGCAATATCCTCATTTTATAGTCGATGATTATTACAGCACCATTTTCATCTAATTCTAATAAATTTGATCAAAATTGAGTATTTAAATAAACTTTTCTTGCCTGATGTGCTAAATAATAATATAATTTTTCCCTGTAATTCTCGATATTTTCTAGTTCATTTTCTGGCAATAATGGAATTATTTTTTCAAAAAAATTATGGAATTTTAAACAACCCTTGCATCTTAAATTATGCTCCTCATTACATGTACCAAAAGCATATAGCAAACAATGATCAAGATACTTATCATGTTTTAATTCCCCATTTTCACCAATATTAATCCTTATTTCATTCTCATAATCTTTTTTCATGTGCCTTCTAATTAGTTGAATTTCTTCAGATAATTCTTTCTATTATATATAGATGATGATATAAATAAAAAATTAATAAATGGATTAATAAATGAATAAATATACTATAATAAAAAATTAATAAATGAATTAATAAATGAATAAATATACTATAAATAAAAAATAAATAAATGAATTAATAAATGAATTAATAAATGAATAAATATATTATAAATAAAAAATTAATAAATGAATTAATAAATGAATAAATATACTATAAATAAGATTATAAAATAATTACCTGAATATTACTATCATTTATATATTTTATTACAACTTTATTTAAATCATCAAATACACCATATCCATAATCAGCACAAATTGAACATAGTCCACCTAAGTCATCTCTATATTTATACCTACCATTTTGTAATTGAAGCATGAAGGTTGTCCTTGACATTCCACCTGGGTATATTTCTGAGTATTTTTTCCACAAAGATTGCTTCTGATCTTGTAAATATAATATTGGTAATTCAGATTTAGGATCAACTTTAAATGAGCTCATAGAAACATTAGCTTTATCAGAAAAAAAAGCATCAAATTGTGATTTTATCTCTTCTGTGATTCTTAGATCTTTGGGTATGAACCGGTTTTTCTAAAGGCTTACATCCACGCCCATAAATTTGTGCAGACTTTTTTGCACCTGATATAGAATTGGGTGAAACCTAATAAAATATATTTGTATTAAACAGCTTATTAAACAGCTTATTATATATAAATAAATTATTAGATGCTATTGAAAAATTTTACCTCTAATTTTTTTTGTAATGTGTCATATGAAAAATCTTGTGCAATAATGGACAGTATTCTCTGCCTTCCATCTAACCCTCGTTTATTTTCATCAAGGCTTTGCTTGAAACAACTCCAAAAGGTTTCATTACTATTGTAAGATGGATATGCACTTAAAAAACCAGATTTATATAAAAAATCAATATTATTTTTGTCAGGTTTAGGATCAATAGCTCTAGTCCAAAACCTATACTGAAATGAAAAAATGATAATTTGTATATTAATTAATTAGTATGCTCATTTAGATAAAAATGATCATTTGAAATTATTTTAACTTACAGGTGAAATTTTATTACTGAAAGGAGTGATATTTGTACAACCCACAGCTCTTAACATTGCATTCCATGCTTGTAATTCACGATCACTAAACTTATGATTTAAGGGATATATTTTTTCTAAAGAGGAATAAAGCTCTATCATACTAGAATTTTGTTTATGCCATTGATAAAAAAAATTATACCAGTTTATGTTTGCAATTGTTTTTTTTTTTAGATAGTAATCAAATATTTTTTGCATTAAACCCACATCATCCCAATCATTTGGAGTACAAGCCAAAGTGTTCAACTCTTCCAGAATTACTGATGTTACATTATTATTTAAACCAGAAATTTTTTTTCCTTCATATTTATTCAGAATTCCTAGCCCTTTCCAAGCATCATTTGGATCATTTTTTTTTAATTTCTTTAAGTAATTCATCTTCATGCCATATCTCAATTATAAATTTATCATTGATTATTTTTTGAATAAATGTACACCATTTATTTGAAAATTTATAATTAAAGGAAGATATGTATCCATTTCCAGCTCCACAAAATTCTTTATTTTTTGAAATACCTAAACCATAAATAAATAAGTTAATTCTTTCAATTTGAATTGAATATGGTCTAAATTCAATGTTTAATAATAATTCTTGAACAATGTCATTTGACTCAAATCCTAATGCTTTAATTCCAGAAATTCTTGTTGAGCTTTGGAAAATTTTTTGATATAAATTGGAAACAGCATTAGTTGGATTACTTTCAACTTCACTTGAAATTTCATCGCATTGGCAACAATATCCTGGATGAAGTGCATTGAGCTTGTTACCTTTCATAACACGTAATATAAAATTTTTACTATTAAGGATAAATTGTGTTTTCATT
This sequence comes from Entrophospora sp. SA101, assembly GCA_958430865.1. Classification (NCBI taxonomy): domain Eukaryota; kingdom Fungi; phylum Glomeromycota; class Glomeromycetes; order Entrophosporales; family Entrophosporaceae; genus Entrophospora; species Entrophospora sp. SA101. The sequence goes on from CAUDNR010000961.1 coordinate 4,915, forward strand.
CCAACACAGATTGGATTCCAATAACAAATATTGTATAAGTTTTTAGAAGCTTGAAACCACCAGATCTTTGCATGTACTCCACAATGTAAATCAGGATCAATAATACCACTAGATAATAATTGCACAGATAAATTATTCATGATTGAAATAAGTTTTTATAGAATTTATAGATATAAAATAAACAGTTTATTATTTTTTTAAGAGTTTTTTTAAAAAAAAAAAGTAATAGAATATATATTTTTTTTAAAATAAAAATGGGTAGTTTTGGTTTTGATCATCAACCAATTTTTAATATGTTTAATATCCCGGATCTACACATTAAAAATCTATCGTTGATCGGCGGACCACGAGTTAATAAAGTTCAAAATCTGGTAAGCGTTTATTCTTCTTCACTATATGGATGATGCTAAATACTCTAACGTTGTACCCATATGTCAAAGTACTGGGAGAAATCTCCTTCAAAGGAGGAAATTTAGAGACGTGGGATCACTTCTTCATCGAGAAAAACCCATCTGCAACAAGACACATGTCACATAATACCTTGAGTGCCGAATTAAAAATTTGATTCAGGATCTAAAACCTGGCAATTAGCGATCCAGCGTGATTTAAAGGTCAGTAATATTTTTCATGATAGTGAATATTCTACACCCTATGCTACTAGTATGTAGATGAAAAGCGTTCAGTCTTATGTACGCCATGACATGCAAACTTTGCTTACAACATTATATGCTATACCCTGCGCTACTGGTGTAGGAAGAAAGTGTCTGGTTTATACATCGCTGTAGCGTGAACATTTTGCATTTTCATAAGAGATGTACCCCGCGACTACTGGTCGAGTTGAGGTCATTTTATTGATGTCACACGAAAAGGAAAACACTCCACAACTCACTTTGAAAATCCATTTTCTTACAATGAACAATCACATGACAATGAAAATGAGGAAGAACCTAAATCACAAACATTCCCAGAATATGAGATCGTTGAGGAATTAACATTTGATTTGTGCATTGTCACGTTACTCCTACAATATAGAAGAATTCTTGAAGAAATGTGGAACCCATCACATATAAGAATCGCAACGAGCCCGGACACTTATCTTCAATGCTCAAATTGTCTGTCGTTGGGCCTGTTCTTATAGAAACCCAAAATAAACTTATTCACCGCTATGTTTATGCATAATTTAATTACAGAAGGAATTTTGGATAATGCAAGGCTTACAAAATGGTTGACAAGATTGTAATGGAGGAACACTGCAACAGCGTTGACAGCAATCACTTCTGTTCTTCTCTACTCATCGACACCTTGCCGAGGTCCAGGGGGTAAACCATCAGAAAATCATATAAAAGCTCAAATGTGGACAGAAATCTTTTCAGATACGTTTCTTATCGGCTCTGAAGATATTGATATGAATTGGGAGTATCATCACCAAATCCTGGAGTCCTAGGAGGGTGCATTTTTAAGAAAATGCCAGACAATCTTTTTAGGAATTACGTGAAAATATGAAAAATTATATTTTATATAATGCTTTTTTATTAATAAACTAAAAAATGACTTTCTAAAAAAAACCAATTTTTCTGAAAATATATCATATAAATAATAAATTATCCAATCAATTATATAATAAATATTAAGTTGGAATTCTCTCAAAAAATTTTTTTTATCAAATATACAAAAAAAAAGATTTTTTTAATGATTAAAATTAATAATATATATATATATATATAAAATAAAAGGACACTTTTGTGTGTGTATACAATATGTATGTATGTATATGATTTTAGTGTATATGTGTGTGTCAAAGAGTGCATTTAATTAATTATCTACTTACGTTATTAAAATTAATAAAATACATTTATTCTATCTATATGTGTATGAGATTGGAATTTATAGTATGTATATATTCATTCTCTCCAATCGATATAAAGATATTTTACTTATAAATGTTAATCTAACCATACCTGCATAAAAAAATATTTAAAAATTTTTTTTAAAATTTAAAAGAAAAATTTTTTTTACAAAAAAAAATAATTATTTAACGAACCTCCATCCTTCCAATCTCACTTGTTGATTTAGGAATCAGAGATACGGCCATATCTAAATCTTCTTGGTCTGTCATCCTAACCTTTTCACCATCTTCATCTTTATAATGTAAATTGAATGAAGAATCAGAGGCAAATTTTTCTTGTATTCGTTTCAATAACTCGGAATAACTTATATCGGCTGCTACCATAACTACTCTGGTATCAGTATGGTAACATTTAATTTTAATCTATTAATAAAAAATATGCGTGCGTGTAGATTAATAAAAAATCAATGAATGTATATATGTAAATTTAATAAAAAAAATCAATAAAAACCTTTGTAGGCTTTATCAAAGGTTCATTAGTAATAGGTTTTGAAGATTTTTGTGGTGGTGGAAGCATTTCAAATTGTGTATCGTCATCATCACCATAAGCAAAATTATCATCATCTTCATTAAAGATAAAATTGGAATAATGTTCTTCACTATTATCAGATGGGGGAGACAACATTCCAGTCGGTGCGGATAAAGGTGAGGGTTTGAAACCAGGCATAGAAATTGAATTATTACCACGACCACGTAAACTGGGGGAACGGGCAGGCGAAGTAACCGGACTTCTACTGCCATTATTACTATTTATCTTGGGAGAATTAAATCCATCACCGTCATTATAATATTGGTCATAATCATATTTTTGATCCGAATTATACTGATCAGAATCTTGATAATAGTCAGGATAACTTCCACTGCTATCATCAGAAACATTCATCTTTGACATTTGTTGTCGTAGGAATTCTGCTCGTACTTGTGTATTTTGTCTCTGTGGACCGGGCCTGCCCGTCCCTCTTCCTCTCGTAGAATTCATTCTAGGTACACCTCTAATAGAATTGGATCTGGATTGTGGTGGTGGATCACCTCTGTATGAATTAGATCTTGTTGGACCTTCTCTAATAGATGGTGGATGACGGTTTGGATCACGTACAGAATTTAATCGTGAAGGAGGAGCAAATTTAGGTGATGGACGGCCATTATCTATGGTATTTGAACGTTGAGGCGGTTGTGGTTGTAATCTTAATTGAGGAGGTCTGCGTACTGAAATAGTTCTTGGTGGTGGCTGCGAATCATTGTTGTTATCATTTTTCCCTGTGTCATTTTGATAAGGAGATGGCGATTTACTTCTTGGAATGGAATCGGAGTAAGATGAAGATAGTTGTTGACCATTCAAAGAGAAGTTTTCTTCATTAGAGTAAGTTAAATCTGGAGAACCAGGAGTGGTGGGAAGTCTTTTTGAGAAACTTTGATTACGAGTAATAGGAAATGGAGGAGCTCTAGGATTGGATGATAAAGATCTGGGTCTGTTAAATTTTTCTGAGACAGAATCAGGACGTAAAGATGAACCATTCATTTCATCTACTTTGCCACCAGTTTTGGATTTACTAATTGGTGATGTTGTATTTAATTGTGCTTTCTATTATTATCATTATTATCATTATAATATAATATAAATAAAAGTGAGATATTTTCTTTAAATATAGATACACACACATTGCATGCATGCATGCATACATGCATATGTACACACATATATATGCATGTTCACTCGTTTAAATATAATTGAACGATTAATTAATTTTTAGCAAGTTAAATTCAACAAACCTTTTGTTGTTGAGCACCTGTAAAACCAGTAAATGCATCTTCAGGATCAATAGCGGCCACCAATTTTGCCTTGCCTAAATAATCTTTTGTTTTAACATTTTTAAGTTTGCCTTCAGGTGGTCGATAAATTACTCCCACAGGAATAGAAAATACAGTGAAATCCTGATAATAAATTAACGGGTAAATAGGTTAATATGTTAATATTGTATATATTAATCAACACAGTCAATGAATAATGCTAATATTACATACTTGACCCTGAACATCGATTGCTTCATCTATAACATCATGTTCTTCTGTTTGTTTTTCTTTTGATGCAGCTCTGAAATCATCTAATCCTTTATCAGTTTCACCAAGATATAAGTAGCATAATCCTCTATTAAATAAGACCTCACATGAATATAAACGAAACTTTAGGCCTAATTGCTCATAATCGATAAGCATATTACCACGAAGGTACTAAGTTTTTTTTCGAAATTTAAATTTTAGCCAATGAATGTTTTAAACAAGTAATAAATAAATATTTGTATCTATCTACTATTATTTACCATTAACGCATCATTAAAAGTATTCAAAGCCTTTTGAAATTCACTCAGTAGAAAGTGTGACACGCCTTTCTGGAAGTAAGCAACAGCAAAATACTCATCCAATTTTACCGACTTTTTATATGAAGTACACTATTATCATCATGATTTAATTTGTAAAAGATCAAATTAATAAATCATTTAATTCTCCCTCAATAAAAAGTTGTTAATTAAATAGCAACTTACAGCTTCCTCATGTTCACCAAGAGTGGCAAAAATTAAACCAATATTAAAGTGAAATTTTGCTGAATCTGCTATGGTCTATATAAAAAAATACAATTAATTAATTAAAATGTTTAAATTTGACAATGTAGTAAGGTAAGTCTAACAAAAATTACTTCAAAAGTCTCCAATGATTTTTCAAAATTCTGTTCATCGTAATATTTAACGGCAGAACCCCATTGTTCTAATTCGTACTGAAAGAATGTAAGTGTAAGCGTTTAAAAGGTAAGTAATCAATTTTTGATCATAAAACATAAAAAACAATATACGTGGTGGAAGTTGCATCAACCTTCAAGGCCATGTGTGCGTGTAACTGTGTTGGATGTTATTGTTATTTGTTTTTATGGTGAGATTGTAGATTTATCTCTTTTCATATGCTAGGAAAAATTTTTTATGTTTTAAGGAATGTTTTTTTTTTTTTAATTAAAAAAAATTTGCTAAGCAAAAAAAATTATTTATTTTTATAAAGGTTTTTTTTTGGTCTCTTTTTAAAAAAAAAAATTTTTAAATTATGTACTAATTGAAGAAAAGGTTAACGTGTAACCCAATATTATTATTTTGAAGCAAAGTACTACAGAATTTTAACAACTAACAAAATTAAATAATCGATTGTTTATATTTTTAAGTACCAAATTGAAATAACAAGAATATTTTGTAACATTTAAAAAATAAATATTATTAAAGTGGTCTTTTCCTTTATAAATATCTCCCGATTTTTGTAAATATTTATTAAATTATGGAATTAGAAAATTGGTCCGTTTCAAATTTATTAATTTTTCACTAATTTAGAAATTAAAAACGAATATTGTCACAATTTATACGATTCATTGATTCATTAAACACTAACTACTAATTCAAAACATAAAGGATAAAAATCGTATGATAATACATGTTACATGATTTTTTATGACTAAATCGGCTGGACGATTGGTTGGCTATCAGTTTTCGATGCTATGTGTGATGGTAACCAATGGGAAGCTTTGATTACTTTCTGCGTGCGTGAAAAAGTTTATATATCATTAAAAAAATTTTTATAGAAAACAACGCGTCGCGTTAATATATGTAGGAACAAAACAAATAAAGAACGAAGTTGGTCATGTTATTATTGGTTATTTTTATGAAAAAAAACCCCGTTTTATACGAGAAATGTTAATTTCCTTTGTGAAGGAAGGAGGGCTCAAAAAAATTCGTCGATCTCCGGATTATTTATAAAATCGAGGAATTTGTTTTATTAACAAAATTGTATACATACTAAAATTAACTCAATCTAAATCGCCCTACACCTCGTACTCATTCAATCAATTCTACAGTACGCATTTTTTACTATATATTACAATTATTATTTTCTTCCATTCTCGCTCTTTATATTGTTGAAAAGAAACGTATGACAAACAAATTGAAAAAGGAAATTAAATAATAAAATATTTATTCTTTGTGTCCATTTTTATGTATAATAATAATACAAACAATAAAATCATTATCATTCAAATTCAACCACTATGTGACCTAAATCTCTTAATAATAAATCTTTACAACTAATAGCATTTCTATTTTTAACTAATAGATTATTTAATTTACAATAGCTTGTAATTATATTTAAATGATGATAAATGTTTCCATAAGATAAATACTCAAATTTAGATAATTTGATCTTTAACCTACTATCATTATAATCATTGAATAAGAAAGAATCAATTGCATTTATAGTAAAAACACAATCAATTTTAATTACTAGGGTGTCAAGGGTAGTTGGTAGTTGTTTTTTTAAATCTATTAATATATTGTCATAATAACCATTATTAATTAAAAATAGATTATTGATTACAAATAAATTATTATTTTTGGTGTTTTTATTATTATAAAGTATTAAAGATTTTAATTTTCTACATTCTTTTAATAGCTTTATAATTTCAACCAGATTATTGATGTATACTTTGATCTTTAGGTTTAATAGATTTGGACAATTTGCTGCAATCAGTTCAATTAAATTGTTCAGACAATAATTATTATAATTATTGTTGTTGTTATTAGTGTTGGTGTTGCTATTAGTACTGCTATTATATTCTAAATCTATATTAAGATTTATAATATTAATGTTGGAATGAATTATAAATAATTTTATTAAACTATATGTTAATTTAGAATTGATTATCTCCATATTTTTAATATTATTACTACTATTAATGCTATTAACACTATTATTAGTGTTACCACTACTATTAGTAATAAGACTATAAATATTGTTGTTACTACTATAAAGCTCAATCTCACCACATTCAATAAATTTCAATGTCTCAAGATTTTCAAATTTGTTTCTATTACTACTATTGTCATTATAAAAAAATTTGAATATATTGAAGCACTTGCTAAAATTACAATACCTAAATTCTAGATAATTCAAGTTTTTGTTGTTGCTGTTATTACATGATAACAATGCGGTGATAATGTTGTTCAGTTGTATTGAATCTTCAACATACCATAAGATCAATTTCTTTAAATTTATTTGACTTTTAATCAAACCTGCTATTTCATTATTGTTATTATAATTATTGTCAGTGTTAGTGTTATTAATAATACTATGATAGTTATTAATTCTAGCACTGCTATTACTATCATTATAATTATGATTATTATATATAATTAAATTTTCAATATTTCTACAATATTTTGATAATACTTTATAAATCATTGAATTTTTGCCTGATTTTCCATAACAAATAAATGTGTTTAAATAATCCAAATTATTATAACAATAATAATTACTAGTGCTGATACTACTATTGTTATTATTGCTATAGTTATAGTTATAGTCCTCATGCAAGAAAGAGTTTAAATTATTTAAATTTAAATGTTCTGAATCCATCAATAAATAATTTATTTTTGGTGATCTACTAATAAAATATTTTAATAATTCTCTGATAATAAATAATTTCCTATTTTCTTTAAAATTATTACCACCATCATCTTCATTATTGCTATTCTTTTTATTACAATTGCTGCTACTAATATTTGTAATATTATTAGTATTGTGATAATTGATTAAATTCTTTGTTTCAATGGTTTGATATTCATACCAACAACCAACAGACTGATAAATTTCGTAATAATCTAATTCGCGTAAATATATTACATAATTGACAAAAGGTTTCTTTTTATAATATTTCAAAGATTTTTTAAATATCACTGAACTTCCAATCTTGCTATTACTACTACTATTACTGTTGTTGTTGTTATTATTATTATTATTATTACAATTACTATTACCACCAAAATCTTTGTAATAATCTTCATCATTTTCCAAACATCTTAAATAAGTTTCAATTATTCTACGTTTTTTCTTTGATTTGAAATTTGATAAGGTAAAAGTACGTCGCCATAGAATAGGAATAGCACCGGCAAACCAATTACGATTAACCAATAATAACGAATGAAGTAGACTATAATCCTCCTCAAGATATAAAAATATATTTTCAAGACAATCTTTTGGTAAACGCGATGCCAATGCCATCTTTTTTTTTTGAGATTTTTTTGTTTTGAAATGATTATCCATCCATTATAAAATGACAAGTATGTGTGACATTTGTGAGTCCTTAATAAACATTTGTTACTGCGCATTCCTGTTAATCGAATATTTTGGCAATCGGTTAAATCAAAATTTTGGCAACCGAATAATCGTAAAAGTATTGGTAAATACCCGATTATCCATATTATCCGCCGTATATGCATAAAAAATGGTTTTTTTGTTTTATCATTCAAAAGGGAGTCATATTTACATTAAAAATAAGAGGTTGGCACTGTTAACCGTTTAACCGCGATCAACAAATTAATTCAACCATCAATATAGAACTCATATAAATAAATACAAATACCAAGGCCTTTTTCTTTTGGGTGAGACTTATGACTAGAATTTCTGTTCGTAATACAGATTCTTATTCGAATTATTTGTATGCTTTTGATCACAAGAAGCCTGCTTCCAAGACATCTCATAAATTGCGACCACAAGAAATTTATTCTATGCAAACAAGTCTTCAAAATTCGTAATACAACTCAATATTAATATTAATTCGAATTTATTCGTTACTTATTCGTTATCTATTATTATTTTTAAAATTTTCACGTGATTAAGTTAACCGTTTAAAGAATTTTTGCGTGGTGCTAACCACTACTAATAAATAAGATTTTCACAAGATTTATATCATATAATCGATCGTCATTGAATTTTTCTACATTCGACTAATTGATTAATCAGACCCGCTGCTAATTCCCCGTAAAAATAAAAAAACATTTTTTATAATTGCATAAATGGAGAAATTTACACATAAATATCTTCATAAACATAATTAAAATATGGGGCAAAATTTGATTGGCCAATTAATTTTCACATGTGGTGGGTGGATTCCAAATTCAATATATATCACTATTCGTTGTGCCACGTGATTTATCTAAATTAGATTTTCACATAATATCTTTTATTATTATAAATGTCAAAATTTTCATGTGACTTCAAATTGTATCTAGTCCTTAATTTTTTTTTATTACATAATTTTTTTCGGAAGTTGACAGAGTTTAAAAGTGAACAGTTTTAACATGTGGAATTTTTGTTTTATCACATTTGTCACTTTGTGACGATCTCAAAATTATACTGTGCAACGAAATAATTTTAATAAATTCATATGCAAAGTCACGTTTTAAATAAACAAATTTTTTTCGTGATATAATTTTTAAATAAACTTTGTAACTAATTATTAAATAAAGCATGGTTAATTACGATCTAATCAAGATAACGTCAATATCCAAAAAGATTTACTAGAAGTGCCTTTTCCGGGACATCTTTTTGTTTTTTTATTATTATTATTGTTTCTTTAAAAAAAACTATATCATTAAATACGTTATTAGAGAGTAGGAGGGTTGATTACAATCCAATCAAGATAACTTCTATACCAATACTCTAAATATGCATTATTTCAACAATAACACATTAATTATTTTCTCTGTTTTTATTAATTAAATATTTATTACAGAATTCTACCGATTTTGATTTTTTTTTAACGTAAGAAATCAACGAAATCAACCTGGTGCTCTATTTCAGAGTATTTTTTATTTTTTTAAAAAATGATTTAATCAGTAACTTAAATAAGCATTTGACTAAACTGACTAAACTATTTAGTCATGACAATTATTCAATGTCTTTTTTGGTAATTTTATCTATGAAAAGGGATTTGCAGTTTCACAAAGTTTTGTTGCGTTGTGTTATATTATATACTCACTATGATCATGACGGGAGAAGTCAACGTGGCATGTTGTCCTATAGAAAAATTTTTTTTGCTATTATGATAAAGTATTAGTATACTAATACTAATACGGAAATTCGCAATTTTTTGTATCAAAAAAACGTATTAGTATCGGTCACAGGACATGTCACGCAGATTAATAGTAATAACGGGAGTGACTTGTATATTGAAGTTTTGTTTATCGTTCTCTATAGAACCAATATACCATTATAAACAGGAAAAATTGTACGCGGCTAAAAAACCAAAAGAAGTAAGTTCAAATAGATGAAATAATTGATGGTCTTCATGAGTTGGGGGCCATTTAAGCAAGCATGGGAGTTTCCGACAATATATATTTTCTTGAATCCTTCAAAATTCCAACATTGCATGATACAACATAGTAAAGACTCCCTAATACTGCGCTGCATGATATGTTACCAGATTTGATTAAGCCTGTCGATTATGATGAAACAAAAGCGAATGGGCTGGTATATTACACTTTGGTTTAAGAACCGAGTGGATAGTGGTTTCAAAACATGTCATTTTTAACAGGAACTTTACAAATAAAGTGAATTTTGTAGATACCAAAAGTTTGAGCCACTGGATCCTTTAATCCATGTTTTACCGATCATGCGAAGAAAAAACTCAACAACCCTTTTGGATTTCAAGAACTTTGCATATAAAATTGCAGAGAAAATTTTGATCCTCGGAATTTTTAAAGAAAAATTTTTTTTACTTTCCCCTGTCTACTATATACAACCAACAATCACAGTCAGGGTTGATCAGAGCGGCTTTTACCACAAAGTTCAGTTTCGAGGACTCAGATATATATATGAAAGATTTCTAGCTGGACTGTTAGGTCAACATCGAACAATGGCATCCTTTTCCTCCAAATCCGAACATCTGGCAGGACCCCACATTCGGTCACAAGATAGCCGACGCATAAAAGTAAAACTGTCGTTTTAGTGTTATGATCATTATTATAATAGATTTGAGTATTATATGTTCCCCTTCCGTCTTCTTCTCATCTGTGATCTCGTGTTGAAACTTTATTTGTTCTTAGATATCATATAATGCATAATTTGTATTATTATTTGTAAATGATCCGTTAGATAGTTTTTTTTGATCACCATAATTTTTTTAAAAACTATTTTATTATTGCTCGTCATGTACAATAATACCAACAATAATAGTAATAACAATGCACAACGTGCAGTCTTTGATGGTAAAAGAATGAGAAAAGCCATTCAAAGAAGAACAGTGGATTATAATTGCTCTATTGGGAAATACTTGCAGGTATTTATTTAATAGTAACAAATAATTGTAGATTGCAATAAACATGACAAACATTCATTTTAAAAAACCTTTTTATTACAGGATCGAGTTTGGATACGATGCCCAGAAGAGATCGAATTCTTACGTCCTAAACCAAATTTCACCATAAATGTATTTATTAGCAATAGTATTTTCTTATCATTATTAATAAAAAATCTAATAAATTTATCTCCTGCACATGTATATATTTATGTAATTAGCTTCTACCACCATTGGCCTATCCTAATAATCCAGTTAATGCAATAGCAACAAAATATGTACATACTTCGACCAATAAAAATAGATATCCAGTTAATGTTGTCCGAGTATGTAAGAGCTAGCTGGTTTATAAAATTGATTTTGCAACAATTTTTTTGTGATTTAATATTATTTGTTTTATAATAGTGGACTCCTGAGGGAAGACGTTTAATTACAGGATTATCAAGTGGTGAATTTACGCTTTGGAATGGATTGACTTTTAATTTTGAAACTATTTTACAGGTATGAAATTATTTCTTTTTTTAATATGTATTTTATTATTTTGTTATTATTACCATTCCTTTGATTCTTGGGATCTTTGGAGCAATTTGTCGATTGTGAGGGGTAAACACATATATATCAACATAGAATTAGATAAAGGTTTAAATTTTTAATATGGGGGAAACGCCAAATAAATAAGAGATCAAATAATAAAGATTTTTTTTTTTGGTTATCTGAATTTTTATTACGAATTAGTTTCATTCTCTTTGGTTACGTTTACATAATAATTATATAATTTAAGGAAATTAAGAGGGCGAAAGATCATAATTATATTCTGTTTTTTTTTTATCCTAAAAAAACATCATTCTTCAAAATAAATAAATAATTTCTATTTGAGAAAGTCAAATTTTCATTTTTCAAATTTCTTATTATATATGTTTTGATCTAATATCGAGAAAAAAAAAAGGAAATAAATAAAGATTGACCAAAAACATTTTTTTGCTTTATTTTTTATTTTTTTTTTTTAATCATTGTGTGGTCTTTATTTTTTGGATGGATTCCTCAATAATTAAATGTTAATAATGATAAAATGATAATTAAAGGCTCATGAATCAGCAGTTCGAGCCATGAAGTGGTCTCATAACGATAATTGGATGGTAACAGCAGATCATAAAGGTGTCATAAAATATTGGCAGTCTAACATGAATAATCTGAAGATGATTGAAGGTCACAAAGAGGCTATAAGGGATTTATCGTATGTAGATTATTAATTACTATTACTATTGGTGATATTATTAGTGATATTATGACTTTGTTCATAAACTATCTTTTTATATATATAAAAATGTAACCAATCTAGATTTTCACCATCCGATACAAAGTTTGCTACATGTTCAGATGATGGTACAATCAAAATATGGGATTTCAATGAAGGGATTGAAGAAAAGGCATTATCAGGTTAAATTTTTATTTTGTTGTCATTTGTGATCTTTAATGAAGAAATTTAATAATGGTCATTTTTATTATTTGTGGAAATAAAGGACATGGATGGGATGTAAAAACAGTTGATTGGCATCCTTATAAATCACTTTTAGCATCTGGTTCTAAAGATAATTTGATTAAATTTTGGGATCCAAAATCAGGGAAAAATATTGACACTTTGTATATATATATATGATTTATTTATTTTTCTAGAAAATTAATGTTTATTTGTTCAGATAATTATAATTATTAACATAATATAATTTTGCATCAAAAATAGGCATGGTCACAAAAATATGATTCTTGGTTTACAATGGAATAAGAATGGTAATTGGTTGGGAACTGCAGCAAAAGATCAATTAGTCAAAGTTTATGATATTAGGATGATGAAAGATTTACAAACCTTTCGTGGGCATAATAAAGAAGTTTGCAGTATGTATATAGTAATGGTGATGATGATAATTTACATTATTACATTCTTTTTTTCTTTAATTTTATTTTGATAATTTAAAAGGTATTTCATGGCATCCGTTTCATGAGAGATTGGTTGTTACCGGTGGCTCTGATGGGTGTTTAATGTTTTGGCTTGTTGGGTAAAGATGACAATGCAATGTTTCTTAAAAATATTTATATCATGTCATATTAAATTATTAAGCAATATTTATCTACCTACTTAGACAAGAATCAGTGGTTGAATCAGTTGAATTTGCTCATGATCAAAATGTTTGGTCACTTGATTGGCACCCAATTGGGCATATATTGGTGTCTGGTTCTAATGATCACTCCACAAGATTTTGGACAAGAGCTCGTCCAGGTGATACTGTACAAGACAAGTATCATGTTGGTAGACAAAAGGCTGAAGAACTTGGGTTGAAAGATGTTGATGAAGAAGAAGGTAAATAGTTTGATTTTATTTTTATGATTAAAATAATTTTAATCCATTTAATACATTCTCATTTTATCTTATATTTTTATTTTGATATTTAATAGAAGAACAGGAACCATTGGTTCCAGGATTATCATTTTCAAGAAATGGCGGTCTGACAACAGGATATTTGCCTATGCCCATGAATCCACAGAATCATAATTCAGTGATGGAATCACCTTCCTTACCTCCTTTCCAACCACACACACAACAGCAATTACTACAACAGCAGCAGCAACAAATACCACCACAACTTCCTCCATTCCAACCATCATCATCATCATCATCAACACAACAACCATTATCACAACAACAACAGCAACAACCAATATTACCACATCAACATCAACAACAATTATCATCATCATCAATGCCACCACAAATGCCACCATTTCAGCCACCATCACAATCAATTCCACATCAACAACAGCAGCAACCAATTCCACAATCAATCCCACAATCACAAATACCATCATTTCAACCACAGCCACAATTTCAAATAAATCAACAATCACCACAAATGCAACAACAACAACAACAACCAATGCAACAAATGTCACAATTATTCCAACATCAAATGCAAGTGACATCACATCAACAATCAACTTTTCAATCTTCAACTCAAAAACAACAACAGCAGCAGCAAAAACCACTTCATCTTCATCTTCAACAACAACAGCCATTATTACCACCACCACAAATTCATCAACAACCACAAATTCATCATCAAAATCAACAATAGCAAAATCAAAATCAACAACAGTAACAACCATTATCTTAAAGAAATAATATTTGAAAAATTGAAAAATTGATCCATTAAAATATCACAATATGAACAACTTGAATAAGCTGAAAAATTGAAAAATGGAAGGGTTTATTATTATTATTCTATTATTATTGTATCTTACATTGGAAAAAAAAGTTAAAGTTTTAAAATTCAAAAAAAATTTTTTTTTACATAAACCAATCAACTTTAAAATGTGTTTTTTCATGAATGTCCATTGACTGACTTGTTAACATTTAAGAAATTAAGAATAAAGAATCAAATGTATTGTTGCATGGTATGATAAATCTACCTTTTTTAAAACACACATAATAGGACCCAGTTTTTGCTAGAGAGCCCCAAATACCATTTTTTAAAATAATACTACAGTAAAACCTGTCCATAAGCATACTGTTGGGCCAAGAAATTCCTATGCTATTAAGCAGGTTATTCTTAAAAGCAGGTTTTTTACATTTATATGTTTATGATGTCACAAAATTCATGATTTTTTTCCTTAATAAATCAGATAACACATTTATTGTTGAATATACATATTTTTTTTTAAAAAAAAAGATCTATCCTTTTATGTTCTAAATATTTAGTTATTCCCAAAAAGGCCTGGTCATTTTTTTACAGTTTTTTAAAAAAAACAGTTGACATTAAGGTTTCTGGTCCAAACTGTTTTCTCAAAGCCCAAACTAGTTTGGGCAATTTGGGCTTCTCAACACTTTCTATAAGCATGAACATTAAAAAACTATATGAATCAACTTGTTTTAACTTAAACAACTTTAAAATAATTTCGCCCAATTTTGGCTAATAACAAAAAGTAGTTTGGGCTTATAAAAAAATAATTTTTGCCCAAAATATTTGGGCAATTTCGGCTACTAATAGAAGCAGTTTCGACCAGAAACCTTAGTTGACATGGAAATTTTGTTGATACACATGATTATGCTTATGTACATCTATGTTCATATATTAGGCTTAGAATTTTTTTTATGTTTATAACACATATGGCCCAACTCAGGCCAAGAAAATTCTATTATACAGTATGCTTTTAGACAGTGCTATAGTTGGCTCAGTCTAAAGACCTCCTAAATTTTGTGCAAATTTTAAAAGTATAGAAGTCATTTTCTGTCCTACCTTTTAAAAAAAGGAAAACCCTATATACAGGACTGGTCCTGTGGCTGAATATACAGGACCTTCCTAATTTGGAAGTGGCACCTATGATCTGCGTGAACCCTTGCTAATTCATGTGCGTGATGAATAATATAATAAATTTTTATATTAATTTATTATTATTTAAAAAAAAAATCATGTCATCATCATTATCAATGGTTTAACAAAATATGAGGAAGTTGTGTAGATATGGGGGCTGTAAAATAATACTGTTTAAGAAGTAAAAATAAAATTGTATTATCTTTACAATGAAATGAATGCTTCAAAATTTAATATTATTGATCTTCACAAGAATGACTCTTAAAATACAAATAACCAAAACCATCTTGTACAAAATATACAGAACTTATAGATGGAATATAGAACACATATTATATACAAGACCCTTCTGTATATTTTCTTTATGGACGGAATATACAGGACCCTCCTGTATATTTTCTTTATAGATGGAATATACAGGACCCTCCCTATATTTTCTTTATAGACGGAATATACAGGACCCTCCTATATTTTCTTTATAGACGGAATATACAGGACCCTCCCCATATTTTCTTTATAAACGGAATATACAGGACCCTCCCTATATTTTCTTTATATATAGACGGAATATAGAACCCATATTATATACAGGACCCTCTTGTATATTTTCTTTACAAATGGAATATACAGTATCCATCTTAAATACAAGACCCATATTATATACAGGACCCATCTTAATACAGGACCCCTCTGTATATTTTTTCTTTATATACGGAATAAGGTCCCATATTATATAGAGGACCCTCCTGTATATTGTCTTTATAGACAGAATATACAGGACCCATCTTGTATATGATGTTCATTCATCTTTTCAATTGTTTATGATTATATTTTAGCATTCAATTATTTGTCATATATTGTTATACATTGTTACAAACATATGGTTGAATTCAATTGGCCAAAGAAAATTAATATTAAAGTAAATAAAATAGAAGCTCTATAGGGGACTTTGTTGCTTTGTAGAGGACTGCATTTATTTATTGGTACCATAAAATGTGCTTAAAGATTCACAAAGCTTTCTAGGTACAGAAAGAAGCAGCAGGATAGTAATAGTTTTTAAATAAATTCGCAAAAATAAATTAATTGAAAACACTAAAATTAATCATCACGTATATGAATTAACAAGGGTTCTATTAAAAAACATGCAGATCATAGGTGCCACTTCCAAATCAGGAAGGTCCTGTATATAGGATCACCCTTAAAAAAATAGCTCTATTAGTTGATAGAATAGCTTTATTTTTTTAATGTAATAGAGAGATTTTTCAAAAAAATTATTTGTCTATTCTTTTTTAAAAATGTACTTTACTATTGGTGGGGCATCAGGAAAATGTGTTTTTTTTGATACATGTATTATATGTATATTATATGTGTATTATCTAGGGGTATGGGGGGGACAACTCAATGTTGCACATATAGATATTTGCCGATCTTCCAATTCCAAAACTGTCACCCCTTCAAAAATTAAAAATGTCATACGTTTCATAGTAAAAAGAGAACTTTACATAGAAAACTTTACACACAAGAGTTTTTGAACAGCCGATGCAAAAAAGTTA